>CAKAOJ020000001.1:11130000-11320000 GCA_916701645.2 Sebastolobus alascanus | reverse complement strand
ACGTTTTTCCTAAACATAATTAAGTGGTTTTGTTGCCAAAACATAACTAAGTGGTTTTGTTGCCTAAACATAACTAAGCGGTTTTGTTGCCTAAACATAACTAAGTTCTTTTGTTGCCTAAACATAAGTGAGTGGTTTTGTTGCCTAACATATCCAAGTGGTTTTGTTGCCTAAACATAACTCAGTGGTTTTGTTGCCTAAACATAACCAAGTGGTTTTGTTGCCTAAACCTCATTAAGTTTTGCTGAGTGATGTACAAATGACACATGAAAAGCGGCGTACCGGTGACACGTGAAAAGCCTAAAATGACACGGAGAATGTCTTTGTAATGTCGTGCTATTCAAACGACTTCCCATGAGACCGAGTTGCAAAGAAACAGAAATCATATGTGTGTGCCTGTCCACACAAAATATGTTGCCACTGATTATCCCTAAATCCTGGAGCCCTGAAGTCTGCACTCAAAGCACTCTACTTGGTCCCAGCAGGACTCGGATGCTTTTTGGACAGCTGATTGCAGGGTTGGCCGCAATTTCTCTTAGTTTAAACTGAAACAGCTTTTTTTACACCATCTTGTTATTTGATTATCATTGAACTGAATGTTTGGTCTCGGGGTAGCAATGCAAGAAGAGGACAAATTGGAGGGTGCCATATTAAAGGCCCGAACTGTCTAAACTTGAAAGGTAGTAATTGCGACGGTTCCCAAATTCCTGTTTTGAGAGGCTGGTGCACGTCGTTGCTTCTGCATTATGGTGTGATGTGTCTTGTGTTGGGATGGCAATGACCACTTTCGACCACTTTGGTCCAGACTGAACAACTATTGGATGGATTGACATGAAATCTTGTGCAGACATTCATGGTCTCCAGAGGAAAAGGCCGGTAGTGTAATAATGAGTAATAAGTCTACACATACCTGTAATTGTATAAGAAATAAATCTGTAAATACATTTTAAAAATGCAGCATTAGAAAATACAGTAAATATCCCCACTTTAAACACAAACAATGCCACATGCACGGGCGCAGATCTATACTTCACAGGTCGTGAGCTTTGGATAATGGCTTTCATCAGATACCGGAAACCTCACTGCACACACACACTTTACACACATATACCACACACTTCTGATTTATCGCAAAGCTATTTTAAGAAGCCCACAGATCTTCATTTAGCATCAGCCGCCGCGAGTCTCAAGGAGGAGCCACTTTTGCAGAGTTGATTTCTGGAGCCACATGAATAATCACGATGCATCAGTGTGGTAACATGAGAAGGATCCGTGTCTAATTTCAGATTTTTACTATGCCGTGTTTACGGTACGAGCGTAAATGCATCTTTAAATAGAATTCACGTGGCGCTCAGTTTGAAAATAGATATTATTATTGCTCATGATGCTAACAGCCTGAGCACACACATGCAGCCACACTCTGTGACCGGCACTATTTTCTGATGGCGCCCATCAATCAGAAGAGACAGACTGCTGTTAGCTGAGGCTGTACTTTCCCTCCACCGGTTGTGTGTGTTTTTCTGCGTGTGTGTCTCCAGGAGTGACAGCGTTCTCAACACAGCGCAACGTTTAACGGGAAAAGCGAGGAGGGCTCATGACAGGTTGCAGCGGTCATGGTTTATTTGACAGGCGCTCCCCCTCGCAAACCCGTCAAAAGACTAGGTGCTGGGAATGATGGCTGACTTCACTAGTGGCACCGACGCCACCCCTGTCATTTCCGGAGATTTCAGCAGCAGCGGGGGTCAGCCGAGCCAGTGATTGGTGGGTCACGCGTTTGCTCAAAAAGGTATGAAACCTACTCTATGTGTGCAGGAAATACTAGTCTTATCCCAGGATGTGTTCCATTTGTGCTATTCTCTCCATAGCAGGTGGAAATGTGTTCTTTTTAAATTGATTTGCTGAGAAGCGACTAAAATATCTAATTGCTGTTTCACTTGATGAGTATACGGTAAGAAAACATGCAGAGGATTTGATGATGAGGCCTTTCAGATGTCAGAACATGTTGAGCCTTTTGGAGGCTCCACCAGCTTAAAAGGTACCGTTTGGAGTCGTCTCGTAAACAGTTATGTTTACATTAAGTGTTAATAAATATGATGTAAACATGTAGAAAAGCGATATTTTAATCCGCTCTGTCCGCAGTCTCTCGCGCTAGCTCGGCAGCTAATAGCGTACAGAGAGATATTAAGGAGTATATACTGTATATGGTGACTTTGCTTGTTGTAAACATGACTGTTGCTGCTCTAGAAACAACATTTAGCCGAATTATATTTAAAATATTCAGTTCTAATCCGGTTCTGAATGTAAAGACAACCAGGCTGACATATGTATAGTCTAATATGCACACTTCAATATTTGTTCATTTATCGCAAGTTATATATCGTCATCGCAATATTGAACAATGATATCGCAGATTTTCCTCATATATCGTAGAGGCCTATTAGTAATTTTGGCATACCGCTGCTATCATGTAGAGTTCCCTCTGAGCTGATGGTTTCCATTCTTGTTCCTTAGAAAAGGTTATTAGTCTAAAATATATCTGAGTGAGTTCATCCAGACAGCTGTTACACGCACGGACTCACAAATGAAAATGAGTAAGTCTCGAAATATTAACAAGTAATGAATAAATGAGCATATAAAAACACAACCATCACGTGCACAGAGTTGTTTAAATCCACAATTTTTTAGCATATGTCATTGTAAATTGTGTTATATTAGATCTTCGTCCCTGAATATTGAATCAAGTTATTAGCAGTTTAAAGAATTATTTTTCTTTGGTATAAAAAAAACCCAATGAAAATACTGTATGTCTTGCTTATTAATAAAGAAATCAACTTTAACGTGACAAATGTGTACTGATGTGTACTTAAAATGATTTCAGGAACACTGCAAATATAATGAGGCAAATGTGACTAAATTGATTAGTACATACTGCACTGCACAATATATATTCATGACCTACTGCAGTTTGTTTGTGTGTACAATATAGCACTTGATGTTCATATACAGAAGCGTTGTGTACTTCCTCTTAAATCATCTAATTAGCAAATGCTGAAGACAAACACCGATATATTTATTTGTTTAATGAATCCATTGGCAGAACCCTCCTACACTAAAATGCATGCTAAAATGTTACATAGTGGGATGTGGCAGCCACAGCGCTTTCGGCCCAGAGGAGAGAGGCCGAGCTGAAGATGTATTAAGCAACTCACTATTGAATTTGAATGTCTAACCAGCTTCCATTAAAACACTGATTAATTTGAGGGCACTCCAGAAGTTGCCGGAGCATGACGGAGAGAATGAGCGAGCGCGTGTTGGACGACCGTGTGCACACATGTTGATGAAAGTATTTAAACTGTGGACAGAAACTATGAACAGTGAATTAAAGATATTAGAAATAATTGCTTCTCTCCTAAATTGACCCTTTAGGGACAGCATAGTGAAATGACTGCGGTGGAGAGGAGGGCTGAATCTTACTTTTCATTTTATAAAAAAGCAAGACCCCTTCCCATAATGTATTTATATTTTCGTGGGACACAATATTTCTTGGCTGTAGATTTTTTTTTCCGATAAATTTAATTTAAAATGGATTTGGGTTACAGTCGTGACTTGGGGCACTTCCCATGGAGCATCATCAGATACTGGACACTTCAATTTGCACAAATCCATTCACCAAATTTTAAATCCAGGCAATCTGGGCCGTGGGGCTTTCCTGTGTGTTAATCTGCGCCAGGGTGCAGGCACCAGCTGTGGCTTCTGAGGGGCTTGATAAACTAATACTTATTAATACGCTGGCTGATGGTTCCAGCTGACTCATTTTAAAAACAGGAACCCTGTTGATGTTGATGATAATATTATGCTAAAAGACTAGAACTGCATGTCACAGGCAATAAATCTGCATCCTAACACGAAAATAAAGAAGCAGCATTGTTCTTGTATTGCTGTGTCGAGCTAGTTAGTCCTAATATTTTAAAGGTCTTATTGATAACATTTTACGAATATTTAAAAAAAAAAATAATAATACATCAACAGAGCCTTTACAAAGGTTCTGAATAAAAGTATGGCTTTTCCTGAAAAAAAGTTATTATGATTGTGAATTAATCTTTTTAAAAATTTTGGCGGGTCCAAAATTAATGTTTTGTTTATCTCTGCGGAAGATATCTGACGTATGGGTCCCCACTTCTAGCAAGACTTGTGAGCCAATAAAACAACGTTAGTATCACGTGGTATCTCTGGGTCGTCAGTTAGTGTGGAAAACAACGGATAAATGGCTGAGATTGACGTTAAGTGCCTGGCAACGACTTGTTGTGAAGTAAATGCAATGGTAAACGGGACATAACATAACAAACAGCGATATCCGTCTGAAAATAACTAATAATGATGAATGTTGAATATGAATAATGTTGTGGGATTATTCCTAATGTCATGGGAATGTCAATTTTTGGATTTATACATTATAATTACATACTTATATATAATAAAAATAAAAAAATTAAGCATTCAAAAACTAATTTGGAAGTCGATTACCATGGCAACGGTCGAAGCTTCGAGGCATTCGGGTCAGCCCTAGTAAAATTATAACAAAACGTATTGGGATCGTATTAATTTTGAAAAGTTTGGTATCGCCCATCACTAATTGTTGCCTAGAAACAGTGAATGGCGTACCTTGCGCACTTTTTGATGGTATATTATACCTGCGCTGTGCCCTACACCTTGCGGGGAGTGAAGAGTAAATTTCTTATCATGTGAAGGCAGCTTAACGTGGAAAAGTCCAAAGCTCGACAGACCAGCTATGCCTAGTAACGGGTTGCTATGATTAGACAATCTTTGTTTGGGAGAGGGGTTCAGAGAATGGTAAATTCCTAAACACGTACACGGTCATTTAGCACCTCTATAACCATCTGGTTCCATTATTCCGTTACATTCCTCCCTGAGGAATCTTCACTGAGGAATCCTCACTTCTCTGATGAAGCGAGGATTCCTCCTCAGGGGGGAGGGGTGACAACTGATGGAGGTAAAAGACCCTTTGCGGTATAGCGGCCTTGAAAAATCCTGGTAACCCAAAATAAAAGCTGGATTGTGGGATAACTGTGACCTTAACGTTGCTCTGGGTTGCTTCTGTGTTGTCAGATGTATTTATACTGTATATGCACATAGTATAGTTTGGCCTTTCAAAGTGAAAAAATGCTTTTTGCTAACCATTAATCTTCAAGGTTAGGCTGAATAACAGCTCACCTCGCAATTTCCATACAGTTACCAGCACTCATAAGCAGCTGCCTTTTGCATTGCTCAAGGGCACGTTGAGGATACGATGGTTATTCGCTTCCTCCCACGCAGGTTTCATACATATTCTCCGTTTGCAGAATGAGCAACATCCCAGTCACAAGCTGACCTTTAAGCTTCTACTGCAGCCATTTAAAAGCAACACAAGCTTTGAAATGAAAGCCGCGACCTCCCCCCTCACACCGCCTGCCAATCACACGGCGCATTACAACAGACAGATGTTTATTCAGCCAATCGGATGGCCAGTGGTATGTACAGATGTTACCTATGCCCAGGAGATGCTTCGAGTGGCAGGTCCAGATGTTGGAAAAGAAGCTAATCAGTTGGAGATGCACACATGCTGTTGCATATTGTTGTGTAAATGCTGCACATGGAGCTGGGGAGTTATATTAATTACATGTGATGGAAGTGACATTTGATGAGAGCTTTATTGTGTAATTAATGATGATTTAAAAAAATCCAGACACAAAAAAATAAACAATCCTATTCACGAAACAGCAAAGACAAAGCCATGGTATTCTCTTAGGAGAAAGGATACCTGAGGCGCCATGCCTTTCTCCACAGAAGACACGTTGTCATGGCAACGGGCTGAAGCGGCAGCTAATGGCCTTCTTATCAATTTAATTCAAATGACTCTCAAAGGCAAAACAACGGCTGACTCCTCAACCTGTCACACTGCACATGCAGAAGCAAACGTGGCTCAGTCGTCCGACTTATTGCTCGAGATTTACACAAATGCGGTGAACGCACACACACACACACACACACACACACACACACACACACACACACACACACAGTCAGTGCAAAAACCAAATGAAAGTTGAGAATCCACAATATCACTCTATAATAAGGGTAAACTTGTTCAAATATATGCTCTGAGTGTTTGTACGCACATACAAACACACTCCATCATGCTGACAGGTTCATAAGGAGATTTCACTTTCATCGCCATCTTTGCTGGACACACACACACACACACACACACACACACGGCCATGTCCCCGCGGAATCCATCTTCATTTGCTGTGTTTGAGAGCAGCCCTGAGATTCAACTCCGTTCTCCTCCATAACTCATCCTTGTGTCTCCAGATGCTCCTCTCTGCTGTCTGAACAGAGCAGCAACATTTCCCACAACCAGTGGCGAGCACACCGTCTTCATTTCTCAATCATTTCCCTGCAGATTAAATGACCTTTTTTTTATGCCAAATGATGAAGAAAAAGCGTCGCCTGATCTGAGATACTTACTGAGGCGACAGAGCTAGTCAGCAACATGACTTATCATCACTTATCATGGTGGGCAGTGGCGGACTCAGGCTGTCTGAGGGGCAGGGGCAACAAATAAATAAAAAGGGCACCCTAGAGGGAACTTAGTCACGTTTTCTGTATTGGATGGGCACCCTAGAGGGTACTTCATCACGTTTTCTCAACCTAAAGGGCACCCTAGAGAGCACTTCATCGCGTTTTCTCTAATGGAAAGGCACCCTAGAGGGAACTTCATCGTGTTTTCTCTACTGGAATGGCACCCTAGAGATCACTTCATCGTGTTTTCTCTACTGGAAGGGCACCCTAGAGGGTAAATGTAACATGTAAATGTTTAAAACAAGACTACGTTCAGATAGAAAGCAAAGCTAGTTTCATAATTTTGTGCGGTCCGTGTTAATTCACCCCAAACAGCCAATATATCAAATGTACCAACGTTAGCTCTAAGCTAGCTAGTAACGGACGCACCAACCGTGTGTGTGGGTTTGTGTTTGTGTTCAGTCTGCCTCTCAATGAGCTCACCAGAAACTCCACTTCTTTTTTGTTATTTCCTTCCAGTCTCGTGCCTTCTTCCTCTCGTCTTTGTGCGTTTATGAAGTAGATTCATACAGTCCCAGTAAAGGGCGAATTTTTCCCTCAAGTTGAAAACATCTTCAACACAGTATGTGTGTTCAGACAGAACAGCGGGTGAATTGAAGGGAGGCTTTGAATGCACTTGATGGTTCTTTAGCTGCAAAATACTCCAATATGTTCACCAGCTAGTCGCCAACTGTGTTGTCTGTTTGGTGGTAGTGTACAGTGAGATTTTAGAGCTTTTTCTCTGAAAAACAGCTCCCTGCAAGTCCAAAAATGATGTTGCGAGAGTGATCTAAAACAGTAAAGTTGTGGTTCCAGACAGCTAAACAATGAGCTGAAACTCGCTATAAGGGGGAAAAAATCCTTCAATGTGTAATTTCTATGTACGAAGGTTATATTTCCACAACATCTCTATTCACATTTTAAACTAAAACTCACAAAATGAACTCAAAATCACTCTCATCTTTGAATTCTGTTTTTACCCGCGACTGCAAGGCTCTCTGATTAATACCCCCCCCCGTCTGGCTGTCACTGGTTTTTGGAAGCAAAGTACAGTTAATTATAAATAGGCTGTCTTTGTAAAGTACAGCTCAGTGTGTATGTGTGTGTGTGACTGTGTGTGTGTGTCTGTCGCGCACGGGCAGCTGTGCGGAGTGTGATTAATACTTTGGCAGACAACAGAGCAGAGAAGCAAAATTAGATTAGAGAGATGTGTACCTGCGCTTCTTTTTTTTTTTTTTTTTTCCTTCTGCAAATGGCACCGGAGGCATAATAATAAACATACGATGCGAACGTGGCCGTACTGTATAAGCACATTAGGTCGCACTGAACGAGGCAGAGGAATTATGCAATATTTAACATTCTGAGCTAATATGAAAAAGGGGGGGACGGGAGCAGACGCGTTTATGTATGATTCAGAAAACGGTGGGGTGGGCTAACAGTTCTGAAGGCCTGTGATCTGCTGGGGGATTTGGCAAGCTAAACTAAGCCAAGCTAAGCTAAGGCTAGACTGGGCCGCGCTAAGCCGGCTGGTAGAGAAGAGAGTTGGTATGGAGAGTAATCTGTCGGCGTGCCAAACTGGCGCTGTCCTGCGGGAGCTCATTAGCTTAGCATTCCGCCTCAGTGGTCCTGCCTCGAATGAATGGGAGCACAAAGACAGAAGAACTTTGTGCTCGTCGTCGTCGTCGTGCCGCCTCCCACGGATATGTCCTCTGCCTATTTTCTCTCTTCTTTTTTCTCACTGAGTAGTGACGCTTCGACATCATTTCGCTCTCAAAACGTTCCAGTCACATTCCAAAAACTTTCAGATCCGTCAGATATTTTAAAGTCAGCCCACAAGAGCCCGTCAATGAGCCAAACTAGAACCTTTCCAAAGCTCCCAACCTGGCCCTCCACCAAAGAGATCCTCCTCTGACTGAAGCTACCTCACTCAACTTCCTCTCACTTTAATGGCAACTCAAACAGAAATAAAAAAAAAAACATTTCCCAGGCTTAACGGTTGTCTCCTTTTTGTCAAAGCTTTCGTGCACCATCTGCCTCTCCCGTACAATTAGCCCTCTCCGCCTGACAGCCGGTTTACATCTCCATCGCGCGGCGGCGGAGTTACACTTCCCGAGACAGGTGAGCCAACAGTCGAGGATTCCCGTTAATAGACGCGCGAGGTGAGGTGAGAGCCGGCTTCTCTCGGTGTCTCGGCGGTGCTCACTCAAACCCCACCTGTGGAGTCTGATATATGGACTTTAATTAGAGGCTCTTTTAACAGAGATGTCAACTGCGAGGCTGGTTATTAAGACGTGGGATTGCCTGCTCTTTCTTAATGATAAGTAATGAGCACGCAACCTCTGTGGAAATCAAGCCCCGTATCCGGTTACAGGAAGTGCTGCTTATGACATATAGATTGTTTAAAGAGGCCTCCAGGCTTCAAAGTAATATTTCATGTTTATGTGCATTCGTGGAGCAGCTTTCTCTCTATCTGTGAGATTACCCGTCACTGAGACGACACCACGGGAAAAAGAGACGAGAGAGACGTGAAAAATTTAAGCGCGCGGAATTATCGGTTTTATGAGCTCTGCGAATGCACGCCTCCATTATTTAGCAGCGAGCGCCGGCGTAACCGATCAAAAGCCCTCGCGCCCTCCGCTGATGGGAATTTTTAGCTTTCCAGGAATGGAAAGTTGTCACTGCGTCCCTTTCATCAAAAAAAAAAAAAAGAATGCTTTTGATCATTTGCGATCACAGGACAGCATGCATTATTCTGCAGATGGATTATTAATCAAGAGATTTGTGAGTTCACACATGCAGCGTGGGGGAAACACCTGAGCAATTTGAATCCCACGCGCCCAAATTGGAACACAAACATGCATCCGCACAGCAAAAAAGGAAGTCGCTCGCACTGTATATTACATAACAAGAGTGTCGTAACCGAATGTGCAGTTAAAACCCTTCCTGAGGTTTTGTGTCGACCCGGAGAGATCGTCGTGTGAATTACAGAATAGTACAGATGGAGCTAAATCCGATGAGCAGAACCAGTCGGGATCAGCAGGGGGGGGAGACCGGGGATCAGAGCACCAATCCTCTCCGACATACTTCACATGCATTTCTGCCGCTCCCCGCTGAAGCTGTCAGATGTTGCACACGCTGAGAAGAAGGAGAATTTGTCGAAGCTTTGCGGGGGTAAAAAAGGCAGAACAGGCAGTTGCGAAGGGGAAAAAAAAGAAAAGGGGGCGAACACTTCCTGTCAGTTTTGAGTACGAGATGAGGTACAGTGGAGGGACACGGACCCTAGGGGGGGCGAGGAGATCTTTGAAGTGCGGCTGCTCCATCAAAGCACGCTCGCCTTCATACTCTTTTTTTAATCTCTCTCTATCCCCTCCAGTCATCGTTCCTTGTGTTTACTGCTCCCTCTCAGTGAATGAAAGAGAGTGATTGGCATGCATACTGAAGGCTTTCTCTACCTGGGGCAAGCAGAAAACTACACGGTTTGAAGCTTCAGGTACTCGCACACCGCAGCCCAGGGCCATAGGCGTAGCTATGGAGCCTGGTCGTGCTGGAATAGTACTTTTTTTGTGCAAAAAGGGAAAGGGATGTCTATTATTTGTTTGAAATATGCAAACTGTTATGGACCTTGTGGACCCAACCAGGTCTCAACGGAAGGCGTATACATAGCACGACATTATGGACAACGGTGCGTCATGAGGACGCATTTTAGGATTTTCGCATGTCATTTGTACGCCACTTTTCATGTGTCAGTTGCACGCGACGCAACAAAACTACGGTAATGTCCACGGTTAGGTTTAGTTAACAAAACCACTTAGTTAGGTTTAGGAAAAACATCACGGTGGGCCTTAAAATACGTACGGAAACAACGTAACATAAGTTCGGAAAACACGTCACAAACGTCACTAAAAAAAACGTGTGACAAACGTCACTAACGTAACTTACAAAACAAAACAGCGGTCTCCTGGTTAGAAGTTATGTGTTTATTGGACCCAAGTTAGGTTTAGGAAAAGATTATGGTTTGAGTTAAAATAACTCCAGAAGTGGTGTAACTTAGGTACGGAAGTTACGTGACAAATAAATCAACGTTGACTTATGGTTTCACACAGGGTACGAACAGCGGTCTCCTGGGCAAAAGTCCAGTGTTTTTTGACGCACCCATCCACCCCGACCTCCTCCCTACGCGCCGTTTGTCGCTATTTATACTTCCAAGTTAAAAATGACGTGGATTACATACAAATTGATTTGGTGGGATATAAACGGATTACAGTGCATTACTTTTTGTAGCTACGAACGGTGTATGAGGACAGCCTGTTCAATGATTGACAATTGGTGGCGGTAAGGCTTTACAAATGTTTTATGAGGAAGAAAATTGTTAGACCTTCAAGGATACACACAATGTGTTTTGGTGAGAAGAACTGAATGTAAGCAGAACTTTGTTTGTTTACAAGAAAACCTCAACGGGCACCTTTAACTTTGCAACAGTTTTTTGGAGATAAGAAATGTTTTCAGAATGTCTGTTGGACCTTGTGGATACTTGCAATGTGTTCTGGTGACAAAAAAATGAATTGTACACGGTGTATAACCTTCAAAAAATACTATATCTACATGTTACATGTAAATAAAGTGTATTAGCATTCATTGTTGGCCATAGCTGCTGCTGGAGTCTCACCCACGCATGTGATGGGAATTGTGGTCGGTTAAAGGCCGAACGTTAACACACACCTGTCGCTAAGATGTGAAAGAATTTTAGAGAAGAGCCTCCTCGTTCCAGCACAGCCTGGGAATCATACATAATAAAAAAAAGAAATCCATATATTCATATTCAGAATTTGCAGGCAATTATTATAAAGCTCTTTGCATGTCTGCAGCAGGAAATGATATACACTGTGATTCCTGTTGTTATGACCTTTGACACTCATTTGTATTCCTGCAGGTTGCGTATATTTCAGACGCTTCATCCGTTCGGGCTCTTCAACCATGCAGCGGATTGTGGAGAAGAGATGTTTACAGACGAGGAGAGGGAAATTATGAACCCACACACACACACACTACAGATAACCACACACATGAGCACATCTATCACCGCCATGTGATTGGCCGTGAGTTGAATTCATAACGCCTCTCGTAATAAACCAAGATGATCTCTTTCACCGCTATCTGGAAAAGTAGTAATTACAATTGTGGAGATTTGAATAAGGGAGATTTTTAATTAAGAAAGCATATAAAACATGAATTCAAAGCTACCCTCCATTGTTCCTGACAGGTTTCTTTTTCAAAACTGCGACATTTTATTTAACCTCAACTCCCAATTGGAGATCCAAAAAAGGAACATACTACAACTATAAATACTGCTTTTGTGTTTTAACTAAAAGCCAGCGGGACTAGAAAGAGACAAAAACAAACTGTTTTACTGCCGGATGAGAAATGACGGGAGATTTCAAGCATGATGGACTTATGTTTTTCCTCTTCTCAACCCCTCTCCTATTATTTCATCTGTTTATTTGTGAGATGCTACAGCCACCTGTACACACACAGTTTTAAAGCACATACACAGTATAATTTGCAAGTAGGGGGGGGTATACGCTCAAATGCATGATTGTTGGAGGCTTCTGTTGCCACATCCGTCACGCTAACAGGACACAAACATACGGCGGAGATACGAGACCCGTCGCTGCAGAAATACGTCCCCAGATGTCTTTGATACGCTGTACATCACAAGTTTAAAACACCTTACCGTCTTTCATCATCACTAAGTAAAAAGACACAGTAAAGATTTAGTTCTTTTGAGCTAAAGCAATGACGGAGGATTCAACTGTAAATCACAAAGAATTGGTTTAACGGCACTATGCTACATGCATTAAACATGAATCAGTGTGAATCGATCACGACACACTTAATCACAAAAGCACAGCGTTACATAGAGGAACAAGTGTTCATACAGTAAGGATCAGGATGGTGATGCAACCCATTTTAAAGCTGCACGAGTTCTATACCAACAATGGCTTAGATGTAATGTGAAAGGGGTTCCTCGTAGCGACAAACCAGCAGAGAATTAACACAAATTCTGCAGTTGCCCTCAGCTTTATGGAGCATTTTAGCGTCTTTCAGCTCATTGTTTTGGTTTTATACCAAAAACTAAAACTTTATTCATTTGATACACTCTCACCGACTGCTGTTTTCCACTATCTGCTAGTTAGAAGCATTTTGCAGTTGTGTGACTATGCTGTGACCAGTATATAATAAATAGGAATTTCACTCATTACTAGGGATGTCACCAGAACCGATACTTCGGTACCAAGTCGATGCCAAAATTCTGAAAACGTGACGGTGCTCGTTTTTCTACAGTAACGCAGATACCGTCAGGGCTCGAGAGCAACGGCGTCCCGGGGACAATAAAAAATGTGTTTGGGATGCAGTTCACTCACTATCGACGCGTCCCGAGGCAAATAGTAGTCCAGGGGATACATCCTTTCTGGACACTCATATTAGCCAATGATTAGAGATGAAGAGAAAATACCTTTGAAGCCCCTGGCATTGAAAAACTACATTATGGCATTCCTGATACTAATATTGCTTGTTGATATTTTATGTCACAGTCGAAAAGGTCAAACAGGAGACTTTTCTTTCTAAAGTCATACTTCCAGCGGCCGACATGACTAATTATCACCAGATGGAGGGTCATATTTCCTGTCCTGACATCCTATTAATCCAACGAGACAAGAATGGGGAATTAGCAGGCTACCTATCATTTTTTTTTTTTAGATTAATGTGACAATAGGTTACAGCCATGCCGCTGTCTTAGTTCTGCTCTGCGAGGTCTCCGGTAAGCTGAATTTTAAGCCCAAACCAAGTGCTGCGGAGCTAACATTATCCCCACAGATTCCTACCGTTCCTTCCACCTCTCAAGTCCGACAAGCTGTTTTTCTCTCTTGTTTTTGTCAGCGGGATGGCGGGGAACATCGGGGGGATCCGTTTCCACGAGATTTATTCTTCGAAACCATGAGGCGTGTGACAGGGTGTGTTCACTGAACAGAGCAGAGGACTTGTAAAGATATGGATCCTTCTATATTATGGATGATTTGTCTTTCGCCGTTTGAATCGTCGCTCTCCATCTGTCCCTTTCTCCGTGTATAATTTAACCCCCCCGTGTGCTGCTGCTCCTCCAATTTTTTGGCAACATCCTTTTAATGTGTCTCATTATTAAGGCCAGTTTTTGCAGTACATTGCTATTGCGTGACTACATTCCCTAAAGCGAATGTACAGTGTGCACGTCTGAGCCCCTCATTGAATATGACATGTTAAAACAGCCGTATTTCTGCTGCTGTTTAGCACATAAATAATGCAACGTACGACAAAACTGTTTTCGCTCGGCTGTTGAGGGGCTGCCGAAGAGGATGACGTGACAGGAGACGTGAAATGTTTCTACAGGGTGGTTAATAGACAGGACAAAAAAAAATAAGCAGTACAGGATTTTTCTGCTGCCAGTTATAGAAAAAAAAGGTTAACAAAACGCCGAGCAGGGAGCTTTGTTTTTATGCGCTAGGAGATATGTGGCCATTACTGCCATCCCTACACTTGGCAGCCTGACAGTTTAAGTTGTGGAGAGAGGAAACAGCTACTACATTTTACATTATTTATGCCACATTTTCCTGGCGGTTGCCTCGCACACTCTTAAGTTGTGTTTAAGTCAGTTTGCCACTGGTTTTGAACAAGAGCAGACAACCTCTCACACACACACACACACATACACACACCTTTTTCAGACTCATCCCGGGCATACGAAGCAGAGGGAAGACGGGCAGCCTGTCCACTCTGGATAACATCTCGGTGAAGCTTGATCTAATGAGGAAATAGAGTCTGAGCTATAGCCTTTCCTTTCTCTCCGTCTCTGTCACACTCTCACACACACACAAACAGGCTTCAATCAGCTCACTGCACGTACAAACCAGAAGAAGAACTACAGAGGACCAGGACCAATTAGTACCGTTGTCATGGATCCCATGCAGTTAAAGCTCCACGCAAGCAGGTGGAACAGTTTTTTTCACTTCACCACAGTACACAAACTCTCAATGCAGAAATATACAGCAGCGCGAATGCCAAGTTCTGGTTTTGGCATCTAGTTTTCAGCAAGGCCGTCTTGGCAACGTTCATTCATTCCATCTTCATGTGTACAGTATCATCGGTTACTGGCTTTTTCTTTTTTTTTTATCTTTCTTTAAACTAGAATCACCGCGTCATGGTTGTATGCCTCCGCCAACCAGTCAAGTTGCAGTTTACATCCATGTCAGTCCAAAATGTCGTCATTTTATCCTGTTAGACATTTTTTGAAATTGTGATATTTAGTGTATGGGTTCTTGAGTTATGGCCAAAAATGCATTTTGTGAGGTAAGAGACCTTGACCTTTGATCACCAAAATCGAATCAGTTCATCCTTGAGTTCAAGTGGATGTTGGTGCCAAATTTGAAGAAATTCCCTCCAAGCTTTCCTGAGATATCGCTTTCACGAGAATGGGACAGACGGGAGGTCACAGTGACCTTTGACCACCAAAATCTAATCAGTTCATCCTTGAGTCCAAGTGGACGTTTGTGCCAAATTTGAAGAAATTCCCTCCAGGCTTTCCTGAGATATCGCATTCACAAGAATGGACCGGACGGATGGACGGATGGACGTGACTTTGAGACACTGAGCATGCACAATAGGCCCTTTTCACAGCAGCCATTTGGACATGTAATTGCAGGGTAAACACAGGTGTAATTGATAAAATTAATTACGGTCCCATTCTATTGTCACAGCTCTTCCAGTGAGCCATCATGCACAATATCAGGGCCTTAACCCCACCTAAATAGATCAGCGCCATAATTAATGTTCTTAATAACACCTGTGTTTACCTTGTAATGACTGCTGTGAAAAGGGCTGAAACCGGGACCCTGAAACTGAAGCAGCTAAACTGAATTCAGCCATCATTAATTTTATTAATTACAGTATACATATTTCTCTTGTGACCTATTCAACTTAGAGGTTGTAATAGGATTTCTGCAGTATACATGCACAGCGGTGTATATGTATAAAAAAAACTCCTAATAATTACAAATACATCACATTTTAAAATGCAAGTACATGCACATGTGTTATCACGTGTACTTGCTTTCATGGGCTTCAAGTTCAGCAGCGATCTTATCCAGAAGGAGGTATAAAATGAGTCAGCACTCATGACTACGACAATACCAGCAGATTGAGCGGAAATGGACGTTGAAATCATCTCACTTATGTGCTGAGCGTTAACAGCAAAACACGCAACAGGAAGTCGACTTCGACTGTATGTTGAACCAACAAGCGGCAAGTGTTGATTTCCATTTAAATAGTCCACAAGAGCTAAATATAATCTCAAACACTTTCCCCACTGTGGGTGCTTCTGTTTGTCCATCCGCACACACGTCCACACTTCCCATTTGTGTGCACACTGGCATACCTGTATGCTTGCGTAAATGCACGTGCGCGTTTCAGTACACAACGAGCACATGCGTGTTTGTGTTTCGTGCCCGTGTGATTAAGTCTGTATACCGCAATCATTACACTTTCACCCACTTGGAAAAAAAACATAGATTCAAATCAATTACGCGCTAAAGGTCACAGTGGGAACACAAACAAAACCGCTAATTGGCGAGTGGTGAAAAGAGCCGCGGGTGACGTGGCCATAAATAGCTGCGGACCTCACCTAGTATATGGTTTGGCACAAAGGTAATGCACGGATAGCTGAAATGCATCTCGCACTCCCCGAGCGACCAAATATAGCTGCAGTGTCTTGGCTGCTGCTTGTTGTGGTGGAGGATTCACACTCTGAGGGAAGTTAGCAAGAGGAGTAGGAGGAGATTTGTACATGTTGTGTAAAAATCTGTTTGAATCTGGCTTGAATTCTTGAATATTCCATATTTTGGCTTCAGATATTTTGGCTGATAATCTTGTCGGAGTGACTTCAGATGAGTGAGCAGCTAGGATTTAGTGTCTTTGACAAGAATACATCAACAGCGTACACTGAGACTAAATGTGTTGCTGTTGAAAGCAATCACAAATCATGATTAATGTAAAAAATGTAATCAACTTTTAATTTGTCCAATACCTTGATTTACAACCAGTGGGCAACCTCCGGGTCTGAAAAGTGAAGCCAATACGGAAGTACCTTTAAACTTGCATTCTTTCTAATATCCAGCAAGGGGGCGACTCCTCTGGTTGCAAAAAGAAGTCTGTATAGGCTGTATAGAAGTCTATGAGAAAATTACCCTACTTCTCACTTGATTTATTACCTCAGCAAACATTGTAAACATGAGTTTATGGTCTCAATCGCTAGTTTCAAGTCTACTTCAATACAGCTTGATGTTCATTTAGCAAATTATGGTCCCATTTAGAGTCAAATAGACCATAAAGCAGGGGATGCTTTAGGGCGTGGCTACCTTGTAATTGACAGGTCGATATCACGGCGTTGTCCGGTCTGGGAGTTGTCTGTGTTTATGTCTTAGAACTGTAACCCTTTTACAGTGTGTTTTCAGTTCATGAAAATTCAATGTAACATTTTGGTCACCTTAAAATGCAACAGTGTTCAGTTGTACTTAGCTCCACCCTCTCGTATCGCTTCTGGTTGAAAAAAAAACCCCAAAATGGCCAAAATTTGGCCGACGGCCAAATGCCGACCTTGAGGCTTCAAAACGGCAGTCCACAAACCACGGGGTGACATTTTGGTCGCCTAAAAAATGTCTTATTTAGCGTACGCTTGTAGGCCCTACTTAGCTCCACCCTCTTGTGTCACTTCTGGTTCCAAAAAACCAAGATGGCGACGGCCAAAAACCAAGATGGCAACGACCAAGATGCCGAACTCGAGGCTCAAAACGACAGTCCGCAAACCAATGGTCAATATGCTGTCAATAGCATTTAGCTCAAAGCACTACTGTGCCTAAGTACAGCCCCACAGAGCCGTTAGCCTGGTTGTAGACTCTACTCTAAACTCCATTTGCCAGTACACATCAGACAAACTCAATACAAACTTTTTTGCAATATATTAGATTTTCAAATTTCTGGCATTTCCACACTTTTTTTTTTTTTTTAAACAGATGGATACAAACTTACTTAAAGATGTGTGTTATTCTGAATAGAAATACAATTGTGAAAGTATGTACACGCATATGCAAAGTAAATGATACTGTCCATACTGTCAGATGACCATTATACCAATATAATGTACTGCACTGTAATGAGGTTATCAATATTTTTCTCCACAAATATCAAGACAAATATGTGTTTACTTGGCGTTTGACTTCCTTGTGACTTCATGTTGTCACTGACACCTGTTTTTTAAACCAGGTTTGCGTTTGCACCGATCCCATATGGGGGTTAGGAGGTTGCCTGTCACCTCTTAATCTCGTGTTTTGCTGGCGAAAGAGTGGAAGTGAGAGGGAAACTGTTGTTGTAGAGCTCTGATTGGAATCCTGTCTTGGCTAATAGCAGGATTATGTCTTGAGTCCTCCTAAGCCTGCACTGCCGGGTTTTTTATTCAGTTATATAGCCAGGGCATCTCCTGGGTTTTGTTATGAGAGTAGAGTTATCGGATGTGTGAGCGTAAACATTGTGTGGAGGAAATGTGGAGGAGGATGGATGCGTTCATAAAAAAAAAAATACCTGACGCTCAAAGTGGCCGAGTCATTTTTACACATCCCAGTCAAAGCAGCGAGTGCTACTCCCGTTAATCGATTGTGTGGACTTTTCACTCTTGAATAAACCCGGTGATTTGCAAAGGTGCCAAAGTTAATCTACTTTGCATAAATAGATTGGTAAGCAGCATCTGTTTCTTACAAGCTTGAAATGGAAGTCAAGAAATCAGAAAATTACCTAATCATTCATACGCTACTGACGAACCCGAACGTGCGAACGAAGTCATTAAAACGTGTCTTTCTTTTCAGACGGATAAGATGATGATGTAGGTAGCGATAGTTGGAAGGGATCTGTGGCTGCACAGGCAATCAGTGATGCTATAGCCAATACTAATTCACTCAATGCTCTATGGAAATGAACACTAGAGTGAAGGAAATGAAGCGGGGTCAGAGTGCACGGTCACACTAGTGTCGCTGGAACGTGCCGAAGCAAGATGAGAGGATCACAGTTATATATCTATAAGAGTTTTTTTTTATAAATAAATGACATTCAAATGATCTGCAATCACCACTACCCCATTTTAAGGCACATGTGAACATATAATTATATTCCAGATTTAATTTACTCTCCTTTTATTCTTCATTATGTAATGGAACTTTCTAGCCTAAGAATACACACATGCAATCATAAGCATATTGGAAATTAATTGCACAAGGAAAGATCACTCCAAGAGGAAAATTCTTTTGTAGTCAGTTAATTAAAGATATTAATTGGAACTTATTCATTCAAATTAAATTCTGCATTCCCAATATGGCTTGAGCACACTGTGTATACCCTGCACACCCCCTACTTTTTAGTAGGGCTGTCAA
Organism: Sebastolobus alascanus; assembly: GCA_916701645.2. Taxonomy (NCBI): domain Eukaryota; kingdom Metazoa; phylum Chordata; class Actinopteri; order Perciformes; family Sebastidae; genus Sebastolobus; species Sebastolobus alascanus. The sequence continues at coordinate 11,300,873 of CAKAOJ020000001.1, read as the reverse complement.
TCGATTAAAATATTTAATCGCGATTAATCGCACATTTTTTATCTGTTCAAAATGTACCTTAAAGGGAGATTTGTCAAGTATTTAATACTCTTATCAACATGGGAGTGGGCAAATATGCTGCTTTATGCAAATGTATGTATATATTTATAATTGGGAATCAATTAACAACACAAAACTATGACAAATATTGACCAGAAACCCTCACAGGTACTGCATTTAGCATAAAACATATACTGAAATCATAACATGGCAAACTGCAGCCCAACAGGCAACAACAGCTGTCAGTGTGTCAGTGTGCTGACTTGATTATGACTTGCCCCAAACTGCATGTGATTATCATAAAGTGGGCATGTATGTAAAGGGGAGACTCGTGGGTACCCATTGAACCTATTTTCATTCACATATCTTGAGGTCAGAGGTCAAAGGACCCCTTTGAAAATGGCCATGACAGTTTTTCCTCACCAAAAATGTAGGTCAAGTTTGGAGCGTAATTTAGCCTCCTTCCTAACGAGCTAGTATGACATAGTTGGTACCAATGGATTCCTTCGGTTTTCTATTTTCATTGGAAACTTCAGTGGAGCTAAGTATGAACATAATGATGTTGGCGATCCCCTGACTTTTGCTCTAGCGCCACCATCAGGTCAAATTTTTTCAATAGTTTGGTTTATGACCAAATACCTGCAAAACTAGTGACATTCCCATCAACCTCTGCTGTACATTGTGTTTACTGAAAGCATGAATCATATTATTGGGACTTTTCCCAAGTTAACATTTCCTACCAATGACTTTTGCATCTTGGCAATGTGCAATGATCTGTGAGTCACCTAACTAGAAAAATCCAGTTGAGAGTGGCCATTGCAATTAAGGAGTTAATGTAGTGGTGCCAATGGGTAGCGAACAGAAATAGACATTCCCAACTGGCTCCCCACTCCCTCCATTCCTTTCCAGCTGTTTTGCAGAAACCCACCATCCATCACCAGCCATTTGTGAAGCCGGTGTGCATGTGTGCACGTGGACGTTTGCCAAGTGAACAGCTAGCGTCTGTCCTTTGCGTCTGAGCGTGTCTCCCAGGTGACACATCGCTGCTTGTCACCACGGTGACTCACATTCGCTCGGAGAGGTCCAGGGTTTTGGGGGACGGGAACATATACACATGCCAATAAACCCAACAACTTGCAATTACTGTAAACCTGCTCGAATGCACAAACACACTTGCTCAAACACTCGCCCGAAGGTGTTTACTCACACTAAAACTGGGGAGGGATGTTAAATGATTTAAGGGGCTGCACAGGGGCCCTGGAACATGCCAGAAATTATACATTTTTTTTACTGTTTTAAGGCCCCCTGAGCTGTTTTCACAGGGGCCAGAAATTCGAGCAGCAGCGCCATGCACATCCAAAAACACACTTTCTGCCTGCCACATCACATCACGCCAACAAGCTGTGTAAAGTGCATCCTTTCGTAAGACGGCGGTGCATTAATCCAGTGCAGGTGCACTCATGATTAACTGACTGGGGATTATGAGAGGGAGCGGAACAATCAAGTAAAGAAAGGTCACAACACCGTTGGGAGCGAGGCTCCGGTCCCCGGCGCTCCACTTGAGCTTTTCCGGAGTCGTGAATTTTGTTCTGGTGTGAGCCGGTGGCCCCGCAGGCTGCCTTAAATGGGTCGGCGTGAGCCCGCAGAGCCCCTAGAATCATCATCCTCCAGACCCGCAGCACAACGGTAAGTCATCTAGCACTTCATAATTTTCGCCTTACGTAAATAGTTTGTTAAATTTGGCATTTGCAGTCATGGTAATGTGTCCTCTAGACTTTAAAATATGCCAGGAATAATTTTTTATATTTGAATGTTACTGTGCACCGGGTGCAGGAGCTGCCTGAATTTGTGGAATGAAATGTGAAGTAGCAGCAAGATTTGGAGCTTCTTGCAATAGTCAGTGGTCATTTATGGTGTTTGGAACAATGAGATAAATTGCTTGCGAACTATTTTCGATCATACTATATTCCACTATTTATTCAAAATGACTTTCTTTCCTTTGTATTAATTATCTAAGATCTGGATATGTGGAAAGATGAGAGATGTGGCTGTAAAAAAATTGATGCAAATCTGAGAGGGATGCAAAAAGCTTATTTTCATCAGTAGGATGCTCATAATCTTATATAAAATATTAGCCAAGGACCCTCTTTTTTCTTCTTTTATAGGCTACGATCATAACTTAAAAGCATTAGCGCAGAGGCTGAACTTAGGGTTCAGGCAACAGACTCACTCTTCATCAGATGCAGAGAAGTGCTTGCTGCCGCCCGCTCAACACCGAGACTGAGAGGTGAGGGGAAATATATAGTTCAGCGTTCCCCCCCCCCCAGACCTCACAAGAACAGCACAGTAATCAATTCCGTTTAGTACAAATCCAATGCACTTAAACTTCCAGCGCGAATAACCAGAGGCTGCAGAGCAGAGGTACATTTATCGATAAAGCAATTAATTCAAACTCCGCCCCCCACCTCCTCATCCTCCTCCTCCTCCTCTGGACTGCTGCTGCTTCTCCCCCATCCACGGTAAAGGTCACTCAGGTAACCGTTACTCAACAAAGTAACGCATTACACGTTACTTATATAAAAGTAAGTCTCTTCTCATAAACTCTCATGGATCAGAAATTAGCTATGGAGCTATCTATGCATTGCCAGATGGAAAATTGCCAAGCAGGAACAAAAACATTAAGCTAACTCTGCATTATTCTGTTTTTTTCTCATTTTAGCAGCTCACAGTAGGGGAGACCGGGGGCAATTGTAACATTTTTCGGTTTTGACGTCATTACTCAAAAACCTCTTGAAATATTTGGATAAAATTTTTATGTACGTTTTATGTCCGAAACCTTAGTATGAAACCAATAGTATGTGAATTGCATACTATTTCTGGTGAAATAGTACAGTATGCAACGCTGGACACTACGGCGGCATAAATATCCCACAATGCAATACGGTAGTAACAACAACGTTCATATGTTGATGGACGGCTCCGTAACCTCAATAACGCTTCAATTTAACTGGAAGTATAAGATTTCACTTCGTTGGGTGTAATATATATTTTAAATTAATTCAAAATTAGATTTTCACAAACCGTCGTTTTGGTCACATGAGTTAGGCACGGGTTACCATGGTTACACGTCTCCAACCGGCAAGGAGGCTCTCGGGAAGTGACGACGTAAATTACCGCTCAGTGCGTCCGAAAACATACATACTACTGTTTATTCACACAAAAGTATTTTGAACGATAGTAAAGTGCATAGTATGCGATTTCGGACGCAGCCAATGAGTTTCATCGTTCCCTCTCGTTTCTGATTGGTGCAATTTGAGGTGTTACAATTGCCCCCGGTCTCCCCTATCATAAAAAGAAAAAGGTTAGGCTAACATTAGTTTTAGTGAAAACAAACCCAGGAGAGTGAAAAAAAAATTTAACTTTTATATGGATAAGTAGGCTAAACTCGAAAAACGTGAAAAGCAAATGTAACGTTAACGGCGTCTTTTGTATCGGTAACGTTGCTGTGGTAACGTCATTTAGCTACGACACACCACACTGCTGACAACGCGGTCCAGTAACATTTTTAATAGGGACTGGGTGAGCACCAGTCTGTCCGCCGGAGAGGAGAGAGAGAGATAGGGAGCAAGACATAAAGAGCATCCAGAGCTCGCTCTGTCACCTCCGTCAAGTCAATCTCACAGAGATAGAGCCAAACAGGAACTTTACATTTAGCCCTTCAGCGTAAAAGGGGGCCAATTCCTGGGACAAGCTAGGTGAGTGTTAAACGCTGTAAAAACACACTTTAAATGAAAAAAGCGTCTTTGTTTTATCGTCAAAATAAGGATTTGACTCGAAAATATTTCTGTAAAGCTTTAGGGTGAGGGTGTAGCAACCTGTGTGCTGAATGTATTTTATTTTGAAAACGCCAGCCGGTAGTCGCGCTTTTATTTTGCTTCTGCTTCACTCGCTCTCCGTCTCTCAGAGCTCGGTCGGCTCGCAGAGACAGCAGGATGCCAAGGGGAGCGCTCCGACACACGGCGTCCGTTTCACCGTCTCCCGGCGTCGCCTCTCGGCCGCAGACACTCTGATGGGCCGTTTTTATTATCTTCCTTTTACCGTCCTCCTCGACGCTTGGATATTTTCGGAAGAGCCACGAAATGAAGCGCATGAATGTGAGCAACAAGAAGTGTCCCGTTGTCGTGCCCGTCTCCAGCATCTCTAGTAGTCAAGTCCTCTCCTCCGTGGATGCGGTGATTTTTTTTTTTTTTTTAAGGATTTGATGTAGTGTTCTGTAGTGGACTACCCAACTTTCCCACGCTTTTTGGTTGTCTTTTTCGAGGTTTTTCAGGATAAGACCAACTCCGGAAAAACCAGCGACTTGACATCTGCTCCCGGCGGAATAACCATTGTTAGCGGGTTATTCGCCTTTTACAAGCATCTTCTCTTGGGTGGGAACACGACTGATGCTTGCCTTGCTCGTCTATTCGTATCGTCTCGTACTTGTTCTGTCTGTTTTGTCCCACAGTGGCATGAAAATTCATGAATGCGTCCAAGGACATGTATACAAATTACGCATGCACCGTGACGGTAGTAGGCTGTGCGTAATATCCTATTATTATATCCCTACATGAATGCAACACAGTCAATCTCATTCTTGTGTTTTGGACAAGATTTGTGCAGATCCATCCTAACTTAACTGATGTGTGTGTGTGTTTAAGTGTGTGTGTGGCATGGGCGTTATGAGTATGGCAAGGTATTGTTAAGTGGAGTAAAATGTCCCCAAAAATGTTGAAAGTCTTATATTTAAAAAAAAAAATTAACATCTTGGACCAAATATTGAAATGTGTTGTGTCCCCAGAAATGAAGCCAATTTGTCCAAAGTTAGCAGCAAATTAAAAAGCCATTATGCCTTTGCCATAATTAACCCCCCGTGTGTGTGTGGATGGATGGATCAGGGGATTCTGCGCGTAAAAGCATGCACATCTGTCCATGTGAGCGCCCCTGGCAGCGCTATAACGTGCCCTCTTCTGTGTGTGTGTGTGTGTGTGTGTGTGTGCAGCCACGCTGGAAGTCGCCCCCCATGTGGCCGTCGGGAGTGGGGAGCAGGCAGCCCTGCCCGCGGGAGTCGGCGCTGCGCAAGGCGGCCATCAGCGGCAACATCAACGCCCTGCCGCACCACGTCCCCACCGGCCGCAGCGTCCGGGTCTTCATCTGTGCCAACCCCGACGGTAAGAGCCAGCGTGACACCCCCCCACCACCACCACCCCCGCCATCCATCTCCCACATAATACACACTCTCTTCAAGCCTGCAGATCCTCAAATTACACAAGACAGCTTTCATGTTGAGACTCATTTTACAAATATGGAAATAGATTACACATATTTTGCATCCAGATGTGCTTTTTAAGATGTTTTTGTTGAATTTTCTGCAGTGGAAACTAACATAGTAAGGCTGTCACCTATTAGGGCTGTAAAAAAAAAAATGAACTCAAGCGCAGTAAAGTAGAAGGTTAATGCACCAGGGTATGAAATACAGCCACTTTCCAAGCATGTGATCTTGTGATCCAGTATTGATTTAAGCCCATTTCGAAGGAAAAGTCAGATTAAGGTGCCTTCTATTCGTCTATAAGTTCCAGTTTTATTTGTCATGTGCAGTTTGACACAGGTGCAACGGTAGAGTGAAATGTATGGGATGAGGGAACGGGTCGGCTCAGCACTAAAAACAGCATATAAGATAAGATAAAATGACAAAATAAGAAAGAAAGACATACTATGTACACATGAAAATGAGGATTGTGTGTGAAAGTAAGTGTCAGCGTTGAGCTGCGACATATAAAAAGAATCCACTTCACATAATAGAACTGGAAAATATTTTAACTTAGGTTACATTAGGGTTACATTGCGACAGCTTGCCAAAAAACACTTTGGGCGCGTGATTTATTCCAAAATAAAGCAGCGAAACAGAAACAGATTGCTCTCGACATATAGGAGCGCGCGGTGTGTGAGCAGAGTGCGAGACAGGCGGGTCGTGAGGGAGACACCCAGTTTGCAGCTCTGTATTTGAATATGCCCTCTGGGCGAGGGGGTAAAAATAGGCTCAGTAAAACTGGAGTAAACAAGGCAAGGGAAGTAGAGTAGGCTATGAGAGAGAGAAGTAAAGAGAGAGAGAGAGAGAGGAGGAGGAGGGCATGCCAGAATTAAAAAGGGAGGTTTGCTTTTGCCGATACATCACTGTCATTTGCTCGCCCCACTGAGCAGAAAAGAATGAGTTGACCTCAGATTATTGCACCGTTATGGCCCCCGCGGTAGACGGTGAAAAGTGTGGCCACCTGTAGCTGACTCAGTCGCTCAGACCGTCCCGTCACAGGCGCGGAATTAACGCTCCCGATCTGCACTTGGATTGGGAAAAAAAAACGATGAGTGGGGCTATTCCGAGTATAGCTCTTTTCACACCGTCGGCACAAAACGGGGAAGACACACACACGCATCTCCAGCCCGAGTTGCGAGACGAGCTAATCACGAGCTGCTGTTCCCAGTGAAGCGAGGTGCTGGTATCCAGTGCCACATCCTGGTAATGAAGCCATAGAGGCACGCGCTCGGGTCTCGCTTCAAACGCTGCCTGATTCCCCTGTAGGAAAGGTATTCTTTGCATTTGTTTCAGATGAGTTCACTCCATTACAGTACTCCGGGTCGTAGCTGGAACCGAACGGAAACTCTCCCACACTTGCAGGCTTTTGTGGTGCGGCAAAATCCGTTACCTTCTGTGCCAAACGTGCACATGAGGAATTACTCATAAGTGCCGTGACCCGGGTCTGCCCTCAGTCCTGCTGCAGAGCCTGTTCCTCCATGTTCACTAGAGGGGGCTGTCCATGCACTTATGTAATAGCATTCACCTTACTGTACATGTATAATGTGCTCAAAGCAGACAAGGAATACAAAACACGGATACAAAAGGATACAGTTCACATTCTGATGGCACCCAGTAACAATAAGAGAGTCCCTTTCTGCTTCAGCATCACCCTTTTGGCATTTCCCTTAAACATTTTGATATGTTATGGGGGGGGGGGGGGGGGGGGGGTTGTTGAGCTATTTCTCTGCTCAATTCAACAAGCAATTATGCTCCTCTGCTCTTTGTATGTGCTTGTGTGACTTTGTCTGTAGGGCTGGGCTGCAAAAATGACGTTTGCAGATTTCTTCTTAAAAACGACATAGGTTCAAACTATTCAAATATCATTTTTTTGCGCATTATGTTGATGACACTGTGTCCTAATACTATGTTCGCACAAAAAGCGACAAAAGCAACAAAACAGCCAAGCGTGGTCAGCTACATTGCCGCCGAGTCGCCGTTGAAGTGTGGGGTTAGGGTTATCTTTTAAGTGATTACGTCTCCAGTCTGATCTCGAGCGCACAGCTGATAGGTACGTGGTTTGTTTGCATGATGTAACAGAAGCGTATACAAGCTCGCTTGCTGTTAGGACACGCCACTCTGCGACCATGTGGAGAGCAAAAGAGGCGGAACGCATTGACCGAAATGCAATCTGGGAACCCACCGGTTATTGTCTGACGATGATTTAGCTTTTTATTGGTTTAATATTAGCTTTCTAAAGTGGTTACTTGTGAAACAATCTGGTCGTACACGTCGTCTCTCAACTCCAACTCTCCAACAGTCTCGCATCCCGAGTTGCTAATTGGTCTGTAAACAACGAGCAGCGCATGGAAAAGGAAGTCCTGGCCCGGATATCGGCTGGCTACTCCGGAACCACAGAAATACAGCCACCAGAGGCTTATCGGGGTTTGTCTAGGGTTCGGAGATTGTTGTTGAATGGGTTCACGGAAAAAATAGACCAGACAGACGCCGAAACAATCGCTGCAGATGTGTGTGTCCAGCTGTGTGAGCAGGCGAGAAAGCGCTATTGAAAACGTTTCAATCAGAATTGATGCATCATCTGATCGGCTCGTCCGATCGTCCTTTATCGAGACCGCAGATCAAAGAGCGAAAATCGGCCGATAACGACCGCGGCATCCTGACATCCTACTGTACATATAGTGGCGTATTAGTCTATTTAGGCTCGTGACCGGGAAGCTGTGGCCTTGAAATTGAATCGGTGACTCTAACTCTTGTTGAGGAGGAACAGAAAGGGCATGTTTTCCTCCCATTTTCTCCCCAAACTAGATGTAAAAGCAGTGAACGAAGCGGTGGGAGTGTGAAGGAGTTTGCTGAAAGCAGGGCGGGATCTCCCCTCGCTTTGACAAACATCCAATTACGACACTTAACAAAATATATGTCACACACATAACAGTGTAATTTCACTATTTGTAATACCACACGCTGGAAAGATGAACAATGCTATCCGCGGTGATAATCTCCACCGTCGCAACGCTTTTTTTTATTTTATTGTGTCTGTGTGACTGGAGGACCTCTCTGCTGTGATCTACAGTGCCAAGCGTTTTATGTGTTGGGCTCTGCTGAATATACTAACCCTAATGCCCCTTAATCAAAAGCCATAGACGACCGCGGTGCACTCCCACAGCTGTATTCACCCTCAGGGACCTCTGTTGTGTGTGTTGTTGTGCGCCGTCTGTAAAAGGGGGGCATCACACTCGATTTTAACAATAATTTAGGAAAAAAGCGCACCGTGGTTGATAGAAGAGAGCGGTTTTGAGACATCAGCACGGCACGCGGATGCTACAATAGAAGGTTTCGCGCCACAATGCAGTATGCGAGTATTCCACAGTGTAAGCTAAACAACTAATTTGAGTGGATTTACATCCTCCTTCCGTTATGTTAATGAATCACTCAAGTTCTTGGCTCAGGTGGATGAATCTGTGCGTGTGTGTGTGCGTGTGCGTGTGTGTGTGTGTGTGTGTGTGTGTGTGGCCACACTCGATCAATTAAAAACCCCGCTGCTATCTGTTGTTGCCAGTAGCCAGACGGCAGCAACAAACCAGAGAAAAGCCTAACATGATTTATTTTTGTGTTTGTGCTCAGTGCATTACGCGGCCCGTCTCCTCGGTCTATATATGTGTGTGTGTGTGTGTGTGTGTGGAGATCCATATAAGCATATCAAGACAACTTCATTACCTTGCCGTAGTCACCTCAGGGGGTTCTGGCATCGCTCGTAGGCAAGCAGCTATTTGTATGCGAGCTATCACTTAAGCTGTTTAACGTTGATAAAAGCACGAGGCCTCAGGGACGCAACGCATAAAATCATCCAGGCTATATAGCGTGTCACCGCGGAGACCGCTAATTACGTTACAATTCGCCCCGCAATTATTCCCACTGTTCCCCGATTCACTCCGTTGATCTCGTTGTAGGTTTTTAAGCTCAGTTTTTTTCCGTCGTTCGGCGGCGTCTTCGCTTTTTAAGAATACGTCTCTCTCCCTAATCATCCGCTTTTTTTGAATCGAGTCTGAGTTGAAAGAGAACAAAGGGGGAGAGAGTGGGAGGGTTGGCAGGGCGGACAGAGGAAGGGATGACAGGTGGAAACGCTGTGTCAAGGGTGGCTTTTTGTTTAATAAATCGCCTTTCGGGGGGGCCGGCGAGCGCCAGGTTTTTCGGGCGCCGTCCTGCGGGCGCGTGAAGTTTATGACGCGTGCGAGGGCTTATTTCTCATCCTCTCGTGGCGTCCCGGCCTCCGCTCTTCTTCCTGAAGGGAAAGAGACTGGTTTGGCAGCAGCTTTTTAGTGACCTCTCTCTCTCTCTCTCTCTCTCTCTCTTTCTCTCTCTCTCTCTCTCTCTGAGTTTTTCCAGTGTTGCCGTGGAGCAATTCTGCACCCCCCAGGACGCCGTTCTGACAAATTCAGCAGTTGCCCTGCACATGCTCGTCTAACTCCCCGGGGTGTTTGAACCCATTCCACGGAACACGCTGTAAAAACATCTCATCAGGGGAACGATGGCGATGATGGCGAGCAGCCCGCTGGATAACACCTGAATAAAATCACATCGTGATTATCCACTTACGACCAACCGTAATTAACCTCGAAATAACTAGCGCGGTCTACAAGTGGTTTATAACTAATGGGCATTTCATTTTATGTGCACATCAAGGGGCTCTGCTGGGGAGAGTTTGGAGGCTTAATGCTGATAATTGAGATTGTGAAAATGAAGAAAATCGTACCAGTAACTTCCAATGAATGTTTCATTCAGTGTCTCCTTGGAACCTCTCCTCTCTATTTTAGCTACTTTAAAAGTCACCATAATGTAACTTGGCGAGGCTTCTCGTCAGTAAAAACGCTGTCTCTTCACTGTATTCTTTAGTTTTGCACATCAAAATGCTCGCTAAATCAAAAGGTGTTATCTGTATACATCTGTATATCTTCTTTCCGGATTCCATTGTCTAATTTCCCCAAAACTGAGGAGTAGCAACTTCGCTTCAAAAAATCATATGAATATTTAACACATCCCCCACACTTTAATTCTCCTCGGAATATAGCACTAATTCTCTTCGTTTCTCTAGATCCCACCGTATCAAGGACGCTGACAGAAATAAAGCATTGCATGCAAAGATCCTAAGAAGCACAGTTTCCAAGATTAAAAAGTAATACTGGAGGATTAGAAAATAAAATGTGATGATCTGGCTATGAGGTTCCTAGTGAGGCGGTGTAAAAATAGATGTGATAAACAGTGGAAGACCAAAATCATACAAAAACTGCTATAGCAACTAACAACTATAACAAAGGAGCTCCTTATGTTGCAAGAAAGCAAAAACCTTCACGAGCTCACCGCCTACTTTGTGTGTTTTTGTCGTGCGACCGCTATGCACAATTGTGTGTAAGTGCACTTGCTGACATGCCCGTATTCACACATACACACACCATAGAGAACAAGATTCTGGAAAAGGGTTGCTTTACGCAGTTCATATTTGCTTATATTACTTGCTCAAAACAGGGCTGGTTTGATGTTGATTTTTTTATGTAAAGTAATATTTCACATTTTATTTTATTACTGTAAGTTTGAGACTTAAATTAGGTGCAAAAAGCGCCTTCTTGGATGCCCTTCGAGTAGAGAAAACGGGATGAAGTGCCCTCTAGGGTGCCCTTCCAGTGGAGAAAACATAATGAAGTGCCCTCTAGGGAAAACTTTCTGCGCTCCGGTGCCCCACCGCATGCAGCTGGTGCCCTTTTTATATTTTTTCGCCCCTGCCCCTCAGACAGCCTGAGTCCGCCACTGGATATAATCATGGCTGATTGGACCATCTGACTGGTCTGAGCTTCTGTCAGGAGGCAAGAGATTTGAATCTGAAAATCTACAAGACAACATGCGGTGGCCATGGTTACCGAATCTCCGCGATCTTGAGCATCAGTCATCATGACTGGCTATAATTGGGCTGTAAAATGTGTAGTGTGTTCCCCAGCATAACTGTGATTATATGACAGAGACCCTAAAAGCCCCACTAGTGGCTTTTAAGGCAACAGCTGCTAGCACAGATGTTACCCAATGAACTTGTTATAGCACATTTTTATGTTGGGTGGACTAACACTGGTTGTTCGTGCAACCATAGTTATTGTTATTTAATCATACACAGTTTATATTACTGGCAGACAAACAGGGAAGTCCCCACCACTTTTACATCCATGTTTTTTACTGTAAATTGCTGTTTTCCCTCGATGCTTAACATATAGTGTGGATGGTGGCACAATAACCTCCAGTGGATTTCCTTCATCCTGATTCAGTGGTATTCAGATAACCTGTGGGGTCTCCCTGTGCTCGGGAAATGCAGGAACATCTGGCCTTTATGGATGGCTGATTTACACAACCACAACTTGCCTTCAGCATCTTCCAGGTCATTCGGTATCGATTTGCTCACTGACTGTGCGTTTGCATCATCAGGTTCAGATCTGCACATTAGAGAGTTTGCGTGGTACACTGAACACAGGGAACTTGAAGTTTTTTTTTAGCAACAGCCCCGCCGTAGACTGAAAAAGAAATGTTTTACTTACATTTGTTGGTCTTGCGGGTATAGGGGTGTAAGAAAATATCGAGGCAGAAATTACAGGGTCAGATATAACTAAACCTGGTGAACCGACACTTTAAGCACCTCAGATGCACACACACACACACACACGCACATAAACACACACTGTAGGATCCAAGTCAATACGGATGACCACCGTGTCGCAGCTTCGTTCTATTTGCTAAGACACTTGTCTTGTGGACTTCTCCCTCTCTTCTAATCAGGGATCTCTAAGCAGTTGTGCATACCAAGTGCCTCTGGAGTGTCTGTTGGTGTATCTTGATGAGAGCGGAGTGATTGCTTTGTCAGAGGCTTGTTGATGAGACTTGGAGAGGGCAGCTGTAGAGTGACCGCTATCTGGAGGAATGAAGGGCCAGCTGAAGCTACAGTATGTCACTACTAACTAACTACATAGTGTTGGAGTGATTTTGGTTTAGCTTTTTAGCTTGTTATCCATAGATTAGGGCTGCGTGAAATGGCTTATAAATAATTTCTCAATATTTTTTATATATCTCATGTCGGCGGCTTACAAAAATGACTTGACAATTAAAGGTCCAGAGTCTAGGATCTGGCGGTATGTAGCGGTGAGGTGAGGAGATTGCAACCAACTGAAGCTGCGTAGAGTGTGTTTGTGTACGTGGGAAGTGAGTGGTGAAGCAAGAGAGAGAGAGCGGCGGTGATGGGAGCGAGTAACGTTATCGACTCCGGCCCAAGCAGGAAAAGTTAAAAGAGTTTGGTTTGTCCGTTCTGGGCTACTGTAGGACTCCGTGAAGAGTGTACCCGCTCGCTATGTAGATATAAACGGTTCATTCTAAGGCAAAGAAAACACAGCAATTCTTATTTTCAGGTGATTATACACAAAAGAAAACATACGTATTAATATTATATTCCATTTTCTGCCAATAGATCCCCCTAATTGTTACACACTGGTCCTTTAATATTTGTACTCAATGTTTGCGATATAGTCATTCACTACATCCCACGTAGAACAAGCCCCAATACATCGAGTATATTCAATATATCGCCCACCCCTACCATAGATACTTCAGTATTGAGTTCTGCTGAGAGGGTTTGTTGATTGTTTAAATCATTCATAGAGCAAAAATGGCAAACAATCCCTGGTAAATAGAATATATTTGGGTTTGGACTGTTGGTTGGACAACAAAAAGCAGTGTGAAGATGTCATCTGGGACACTGGGTAATTCTTCATTTTCCACTATATCCACCGGTTCAAGACTAAACAATCAAATGGAAAATGAAACGTATTGTGAGCAGCTGCATCGAGTACGAAAGAAAGGAACCAGGAACATTCGACTGCATTTCTGTGTTCGGCTGACCGCCCGTGAGTTCCCTAAAGGACGAAGGCAGGAAGAGAGGAAAGGAAAAGGAAGTGAGGAAGAAAGAAGAGAGAAAAGAGCTGACAGGACACATCTGAAAAGGAAAGATAGATTGGTCGGCACTATTGAAATACACAGATTGGAAAATTGGAGGGAGGGACACACACAGCGAGAGAGAGAGAGAGGGCGAATGTAACATCCAGTCTTTGTTCCTTTGCATGTGGGTGTGCACACACGGCAGACACACACACACACACACACACACATACGTCAGGCTGCCATAACTCATCATCATCCACCAAAAAAAAGAGAGAGAGAGAGAGAGAGGCGTCTTGCAGTTATCAGCACAATACAAACAACAACACAGTTTAAGTCTGTCAGGTCACATCGAGACGCAGTTACATGCAGATTTAGATTGCACTACCTCCCCCCCCCCCAACACATTTCCATAAACGCTGCTATTTCTGCGGTTGTGATGTCACCGTAAGACATTATACATTTACTGTAGTGTAATCTCTGATGGAATTCGACGGGAGCTGCGTTGATGCAGCAACTGCCATTTATTTCATTTGCATACTATTACGGCCGCTCAGTTTCGATTTGACATTCTGCTCGGGGTGGCTGCGGGCGGATATTTGTACGGTCACGGCCCGAAGCCTCGCTAAAGATAGATGAGAGAAAGATTCGTCAGACTAAATTTGCGGGGCCTCTTCTGCTCACGCTGCGTATGACACGGTTAGCGGCTGAGGGGATGTTTGTGCCTCCGTCCGCCGTGTGTGTGTGTTCTTCGTTTTCGCGCATGTGCGAGTCTTCGGTCGCACTGTCGGGCCTCTCTGTCGGGCATGTTCTGTTTTTAACTATCCGTCCACACCCTTCAGAAAAAAGAGTGGGAGAAAGAGACTGGGCCTGTCCGAATACATTACGGTAACCATTTGGAAGACAGTAGAAAAAAGAGAGGACAGGAGGGAAGAAAGTGGGACACAACAACAAGCCGTGGGCACTCGCCTCCGTGACACTCCCGACTGTCCAATATGATCACTGCCTTTGTAATGCTGCATAATACCACATTCTTCAACACTGTGTGTCAGCGCTGCTGCTGACTGCAGCTCTTCTAGGTAATCAGTTTTTGTACGGGTGTAAAAAAGGGTTTGCATATTTAAGAATGATCTACATGCATTGATATGGGGCTGGCGGGGGTTTATATTAGAGGTGATTAATCCATTAGTTGATCAAGCAGACATTTTTACAAATGACTGATTATTCACCTGTTGTCCCAGCTGTCCAGTTGAATGAATGTATAAAAAGGTCGAACTGTTTTCACACAAAGGTCAAATCTGGTCTGCTTTTTAAAGGAATAGTTCAACATTTTTAGAAATACAATTATTCGCTAACTTTCAGTTCACTCCGCCTCACTCCCCACCGCTCCACACTTAACGGCCCCACTGACGTGTGTTAACGACTAACAACAATCGCCATTTATCTTTGTACGAGTCAAATGACCACAGAAAACAGTTCAACGTCCGTTCTACTCCGATTCTTTTTCTATGGAGCCAGACCAGCCCTGCTTCCAGTCTTGCTCCTGTCATGCTATGCTATGCTATGCTATGCTATGCTATGCTATGCTAAGCTAAGCTAAGCTAATAGTCCCCTGGCTCCAGCTCTGTATGTAACGCTCAGACATTAGAGTGGTATCGATCTTCTTATCTAACGCTCAGAAAGAAGGTGAATAAGCGTATTTCCCTAATGTCTTTAATTTTCTCTCTTTAACTGAACTGGCCATGTAAATAAGGCTTTTACTATCATTTTTACATAATTTCTGCTCCTGTACACGAGTGCTTAAAGTTTTTTTTTTGTACATGTTAGCTTAACGCTTCAAGATGCCCTCTTTTTTTGTCTCCCTAGACACAGAGGCGGAGAGGAACGCACTGAAAGAGCACGTCTACCCCAAACTACGAGACTTCTGCAGGGAGAACTATGGGATTGAATTCCAGGTAACATTCCCCTTTTTTTTCTACCTTGATTTTTCCTTTGATTTATTTTCTTTCTTTCCTCCCTCCCTCCAGCTCCAAGGAGCCTATTACTTCCAGAACAGTAGTTTTGCCAGTACCGACTCTTAAGTGCCTCCAAATCTACACCGCGGCTTACACATTGCCTGGAGGGGGCCCCGGGGGCGTCACGCAGAGGTCTCTGTCCCTTTAAGCGGACAGAAGGCCAGCAGAGATAAGGCTTCTGTGAGCAAAGGCTGGCATAAAATCCAGCTGTGGATAAGGCAGCGTGATGCGAGGGCCTTCCCCTTTGTTGTTGTCGGAGAATCGCAGCGTTCTCCCCGCGGTGCCCACCGATCGGGATCATTTGCATTGCAAATCAGCAACGCTGCACGCGGAGAGATTGCTATCAGAGGTTTGTTTGTTTAACAAATCCAGGAGAGCCCTCGAGTCGGGGGGGGGGGGGGGGGAGATTTCTGCCGTAGATTGTTCCTGAAAGGATTTGAGGAGACTTGTGACCCCTGAATTGTTTCGCAAAGCTGCAGTCGGCAGGGTGTCCGCAGCTAATTCTGCTTTCATGAAAAGAATGTTTGGATCATAAACAGCTCCGAGCACATACCATCTAAAGGTGTTACAACAAGACTTAATACAAAAGTGTTTACAGTTGGAATACCTCCCATATATACACACACGGGGCTTGTCCAGACCTTTACAGGGTCTGGGATTATAGACTCTGGCTCTCCCGTTTTTAAATTATTGTGATGTTATTCGAGTAAGAAAACAAACTAAACTTTGAAGAAAGTAAAACCACACTCATTTTCAGTAGGCTTAAAGCTATGATTGGTTATCTTTTTCAAAAAAAAAGTTTGTTATATTTGTTGAAATCATAACATTCCAACAGCAATCAATAAATCAAATGCTCTGACAAAATAATGAAAAACGTTCAGAATATGTGGCTGTTGCAGGACTGTTATAGCCCCATCCAATCATTTCATTCAACCCGTATGGCTGCACAGGAAATAGCAATGTGCAAACGTGTACATGTGTTTGAGTACTAAGTCCTAATGGCAGTCGGATTTAATCAGTTTTTGAATATATATCTGTGGAGGCCAAGGGTTCTTATAATAGTGGCCTGATTGGAGGACTTGGAATGAGTTGTGAAGGATGTGTGATGAGGGTTGTTTTATGTCTAAAAGGTTAAATATAGGAAACTATAAATATTCTCTTGCTTGCTGTGCACAAGTTGAATGTTTTTTACTTGAGTTGGATGCACTAGCAGAAGCTAATTTGGGGACAATATGATTACAACTGGGGAGATTTTAAAAACGTTAGACATTAAATTGCTTTTGTGCTTTTGTGAAGCTTATGCTTGCTAGTGGTAGGGAACCCCATAGACGTATTGACGAACCCCTGGTTCTTAGAAATTTGGTTGGTTTAAAGAGGACCTATTGTGCTTTTGTGCGTATTCTCTTTCTTTTTGTCTTATATATATATTTTTGTGCATGTAAAAGGTCTGCAAAGTAACAAAGCCCAAAGTCCACGCCAACACGAAACACTGCTCCTGAACTGCCTGAAACACCTCGCTTGAAGTCCCACTTTTTCCTCCGTAACGTGGTGATGTCACCAAGTAACACATTTGCATACTACCTGCCAGCGGCTAGCTTGGCACGTCCTCAAACAAAGTTAGTTAGAGCGGAGCTGGAGCAGAGTCCGAAGAATTTGGTTCGGTCGACCAATCACAACAGAGTGGGCCAGCTGACCAATCTGAGCAGACTGGGCTTTTTCGGGAGGGCGGGGCAGGAGCCGGAGCTCAAGCAGAGCGTATCAGACAGCGGGGTGAAAAGAGGTGCTGCAGCACTGCTGGTATGAGAAAAATAAAGCGCTTTTTTAACATTAAAGTATGTAAACATGTTCTAGTACAAACCACAAAATACAAGTATGCATCTGAAAATAAGCAAAATAGGTCCTCTTTAAATTCAAAAGCGATTATTGATACCAAATCTTAGTCGTCGTTTAGCTCTTTTTTGTTCTGTTGTTGCTGTTGTTTGACAAATCTCTGCTGAAATGGTTTCGTGAGGAGACTCCCACTGAATGGGAGGACTAATTTACCACTCAATGTATAGCTCCGAAGCACCATAAGCGGATTCTCCACAGACTTGTGAACCACAGTGTTTAATGACAAGCATGTTATATATACTGTATGTCTGGCACCTACTGCCAGTCGCATGAATTAAATTACTATTATTACAAGCATCAATTATATAAAATCAAAGGGGTCAAAGTGGCGGCAACTAGACAGAAAGATCTCGCCGAATCCCTCAAATGTCTGCGTGTGACAGAGAAGTGCGAGATAATGCAGGGAAGAGCCGGGCAGAGACGTTTTGGCTCCGGTATCCGTGGCCACGTGTCTGTCTGGTGATTCAGCTCTCTGTGACGAAGCGTGAGCTGAAATGATTATGCAGAAGGCCTGGGAGTTTATACTATGACTCACTTAGTCTCCCTCCTCCTCCTCTTCCTCCTCTATCCGAACCCCCCCACTCCTCATCCCCGCCCACCCACGCAATGTGAGAATTGGCACCTTGGCTAAAACCACAGTTTAACCGGAGCGTTTTCTACGTACGGCATGTCGTCGTAGCTCGAGCAGATTATTTTTCGAGTTCGTTTTTTTTTGCTCGGATTTGTAATTTATGCGCGATCCCGCCTCCCCTTTCACACACACACACACACACTCCGTCTCTCACACACACAAATCCGCTGGCACACACTGACACACATATGCCAAGCTGATGAAACCCAATTCTTCACCGGTCCCTCATCGCTTGACTCAGTTTCCATCCAGAAAAGATCAGGCTCCATGCTCCCTTTTTACCATTTCTATCCTTGTGTTTCCTATTTTTCTTCTCTTTCATCACTCGTATGCTCACATTCGTTTTGTAAATTACACAAAACAGACGCACGTAAAGATCAGGGGTCAGACAAGGTTTTCGAGCTCAGTTGGTCATCACCTCTTTATTCAGTCTCAGAACACTAGTCTCAAATTGGACCCAGCCAAGGGGTCCTAATTAACTGAATCCGGTAGGCTCCTGTTGTATTAAAACTTATCTCGGGTCAAACACCTGAACGGAGACGATAGTGAGGCGCTCGCTGCATTATAATCATCTCAGGAGTGAAGTGTGTTTTTGACGCGAGGCAGAGAGTGTGAACTGTGCTTCGCGGGGTGAAATTACATGAATTACGGCTCTTTCGACCATGGCTACTCGTTAATTGGCGGTGCATCGTGCTGCTGCCAGTGTTCCCTCTCTTTTTTGGACCATACTTTGCATTGGGCCTTATTATCCTTAAGTTTATTTGGATTGGGGCTCTTTCTTTGAATATTAATTGATTGATTTATTATCAGGTTTGGTAGATTTTCACATTTTTCTTTATAATTAATGGATCGATTGTATAACATATATTTGGGTTTTTTTGTGGCTTGGCAGGCTCCTGAGCATAGACTTTATATAAGAAGTGGTTTTGGTGAAATGCAGCTGAAAATACATCTTAGCATCTATTAAAAGTGGAATAAATTCATTGAAAAGCTGAATTTTGTCTAGATTACATATAAACTTTATTTCAATTGCATTTCGATAACTATATTTCAACTTGTAGCAGGTTCTACAATATCCTCCTGGATATATTTCTTGCAAAAAGCAGTACAAAAGTGGCTATAGATGCTACCACAGCACCACAGTTGTGGCGGCTGCTTTACTTCCACTTCCCATTATCTTAACCCATCTTGCATTTCTCAGACTCATAAATCATCTTGTTACAATACAATCACCTCCTCCCACATGCAGGATTTAAACCGAATCTCGGGGTTACTGGAAGCAGCTCTGTTAATAATGCGGTTGGACCTCTCTACTGGCCGTCTCACACACACACTCACTCACACACACACACACTTAGACAGTGCAATTATAATAAAAGTTTTCTGGCCACAGCTGTGAGATTCTGTTCTGTTCTGCTGTCACTCCGACGTCTTTTGCAACTCACAACACAAGATGCGGAGATGACATTTCACGAAGATGTTTTAAAAAAAGCCTTTTCATGTGGTCCATTATGCTTGCACTTTTTAAAAGGCGGGAATGCGTCTGTCAATTTGGCTTTGTCGAAAAAAAAGACGCAGTGCTCTTAGAATATGTCACCCACTTAGAAATATAATAGCTAATAATTTAGGTGAAAGTGTGTTTTCCCGTGAATAGCTTTTTCAGGAGATATTTCAAGTCCAACTATTTATTTTTGTTGTGTTTTCAGACCGATATTTCTAACATGAATAGCTTGAAAGGAGAGAAATCGTTCACAGTATGACATATTTGTCACTCTTCCCATCTGTTTACCTGGCTGCCATTTTGCTCAATTTGTGTCTCTCATTCTTCTCCCAGTCTGTTTCTTTCCCTCCTTTGGCAGTCGGCCATCGTCTCCATTCGCTGTCCTGCTCTGACACGTTTTTTTTTGTTTTTTCTCTATTCAGTCTACGGAAACATATCAACATGCCAACTGCCTCCACAGGAGTGACGCTGACAATCAGCAAAGATAATCAAGAAACAAATATGAAATGCCTCCAAGGTTTCCGTCGCACTGTGTTTGTAAATGGGAGAAATATTCATTCGTATTACTGTCACAGTGATGATTCTATTTTCACCCCCCGTCAGTTTATCCGTTTTCAGCAGAATACCTCAGAAAATATCTTTGACATTTGATGGATAGATAGGCCTGGGGAAAAAACACAAAATCCAGATTTTTTTTTTTCAGTGTTTTTATCCATAACTATAAAACATAGAGACTCGTTTCTTGTAGAAACAGACTTACTAATACTGTTAATATTTTGAGAGATATCCCTAAAAATTACAAATAATAAAAAAAAAGAAAAGATCTTTAAAGTTGAGATGAAATGGAAAAATGCTTCTTTTTTTTTTTTAACCCTTTTCGATCACATCTCCGATCATATTGTGCACCTATTTAACAATATATTAAAAAAAAAAAAAAATTCTTTGTATTTATAGATTAAAATTAGGGCTGTAAATCGACCAAAATATTTAATATTTAATTGCAAATTAATCGCACATTTTTTATCTGCTCAAAATGTACCTTAAAGGGAGATTTATCAAGTATTTAATACTCTTATCAACATGCCACCACTCTCCCTCTCTCTTGCTTCACCACTCACTTCCTACGTACACACACACTCTCTACGCACTGGCTCTGCTCCAAATGGCTCTAGAGAGGGACATTCGCGTTTTTTTGCGTCGGCCACCGTTGCTCTCCAACACGCTTGGCACACGGGAGAGACTTCAGTTGGTTGCAATCTCCTCACCTCACCGCTAAATACCGCCAGATCCTACAGTCTGGACCTTTAAATCCCTCTTGTGACTGTACACCGCTCAAATATTCCGTTTCACTGGGACTTGAAGTGTAATCGTAAAACGCAGAATAGTTCACATCCATTTCGAGTGGTATCTAGTAACACCTACGCTGTTTCAACCGGTGAGTTAACAGCGCAGCGAAGTGTCTCTTAGTCAGTCTGGCCGGCGGGTAAAGGAAGGCTGAAGTGAGCAAAGACCGCTCGAGGGCTAGCAGTGTGGGTGAAAAAGAGCGATGTGTTACCCAAATGATATACTGCAGGCAATGTGATTAAAGAAATGAAGGGCCTCAGAGCAACTGGTTCCCTGTGTGCCAGCAGTGTGTTTACGGCATTACAGTAAATGCCGTCAGGTTTGTGCTCGGTTTGAATGCAAAAAAGGCCTGTATGCCCCAGGATATTCACTTTCTCCATTGATTTCAAAATGCACACATTTCATTTTAGCATAACAGTAGAAACTTCCACATCGACTGAACTACAGGGCAGCTGAGAGATGAGAATATGTAGAAGTCGTGTTGACTCCTTGACTCTGCTTGTAATATACAATGGCTGCCATGAATTTTAAGAGAACATTTTAATCAAGTCTGGCAGGTATCCTGACAGCGCAATCAAAGTATAGAGATTGATCGGGTCGATATTGGCTGCGGAGGAAATGGGAACTATTGAATTTGAAGTCTTTTCTTGAACTTTCTGTACATAGTGCGTTCTCAAAGAAGTTTTAGGAGGGTTTGCAATTTGCAGTCTGCAGTATGCACCGGCTGGCAACACCGTGTTGCGATTAGGTTTTTTCTTGCTGGTTTACTTATTAGTTCGTGGAGCTTCCGAGTTATGTCTGCTCCCATTTAACTCTCAAGCACCTCCATCTGGCGTGGAGATGTCAAGTCACATTAAGAATGCTGGTCCCAAAGCTGTGTTCCTCACAAAATTTGCTTTCATTTAAAGGGATAGTTCGGTTGTTTTGAAGTGGGGTTGTATGAGGTTCTTATCCATAGTCAGTGTATTACCTATAGTAGATGACAGCTGAACATGAAGCAGACAGGAGTTACCGAACAGAAGCAAAGCGATGCACAGCTGTGGACGGGGCCGGCAGCAAAACGTATTTTATCCACCTAAAAGAAAGGCCCACCTAAAAAAATCTATATCAGTTTAAGTGTACGCTATATTTAGAATATTTTCACCGCTTTACCTTGCCGTGAGGCAGCTATGCAGTCTATGTTTCTGACGTGAACTGAAGCCGTTATTATCTGTGCTCTCGCCAAAGCAACCAGACTCCATTGAAAAAAAAACAGTAATTTTACCTCGCAGAAAACAGGAGTTGCTGGTCCACCGCTGCCTCGATCGGTTAGTTTGTTTGTGTTATTGTGTGACTTTGGTTAGTTCGGATTCCCCAAAGTCACACGACAGCACAAACAAACTAACCGATCGAGGCAGCGGTAGACCAGCAACCCCCTGTGTTCTGCGAGGTAAAATCACTGTTTTTTTCAATGAAGTCTGGGCACGGTCGGCCGTAGAGTTACTCTCAAGCATCTTCCGCTGTGAAAAATGTTATCTCCCTGAGTAGTTTTATGAATAAAAGGTCCGCTCCCTCCTCCGCTGGGTGCCTCATTATAGCCACCTCAAGAGTCACGTGATCTCATTACCTCACGTCTTAACCTTAACTTGCTACGGTTGAGCTGCAACGTCTGAAACGCCGCGCCGCAATTACCCCCCCCCCCCCACCCCGTGTGTCAGAGCTCGACAGGTTTTTCTCGAACAGGCACGCATGTGAAATTTCCTCTCGGAGCTCATCATTGACAACCTGAATCAACTCTTATTAAGATTCACAGAGTGGAGTTTGACCTCCTATCAAAAGCGGGCCGACTATTGAAATAAGTTAAGTAAAACATAGCATTAAGAGATCTAACATTGAGGTCTAAATCCCTGCTTAACCTCTCCCCTTCCTGTGATTTGCCTTTGCCGGTTTTAAAATGTATTTCATATCTCTGCAGAATTTTATTATTTGGCCTTGGATTTGCTGCTTAAACCTGCACTTTCCTTGAGCGCCGAGAAAGCCGTATTCATCAAACATTCTTAGAGATTTACTACATGTTCTTGATAAAAAAATTGCCCGCAGTAGAGAGCTTAAGATATATTTATGTTGGCACCGTATCTATTTTTACTGTTGTTTTTTTTTTTAGTCACTGGTGGTGGTTGGTGGGGTTTTTTTTCCGCCTTTTTCCCCCCCCCGCCTGATTTCATGCCCTTTCTTCCTGGGCATCTTGGGCATAATCCCAAAGTCTAATAGTCTAACATTCAATAAATAAAAAAAAAAAGGCTTCTCCTGCACTTGACCCGCCATGGGCAAATGCCTTCCAAGGGCATTAGAAAGCTGCTTAGCGGAAGCTGCTCCGGCTCTTACGTAAGCAAACGGCGCCCCCACTGCTAGTGGAAGAGAGAGAGAAAGAGTGGGGGGGATGTAATCAGGGAGAGGAGCAGCAAAGACGAAGGAGAAGTTGGCGTGAGAGAAAAAGAGAGGAGGGTGAAAAGACAAGGAAACTGTCCCACAGGAGTCCTCATCATCTTCTTCGTTAAAAAACCCTTCAAATAATCCCCCGTCCAAATACTTCCCCTCTTAACTTCATTTACGCGTCCTTGCCTATTTTCGGATAAACACCCCTCGCCTGTTTCTCCCCTTCGACTCCGTCATCCATCCCTCCATACTCCAGCGAGGCGCAGCGGGGCAAATTTAATCAGCGTATCCTCCCCACACGCATGCACATGCAGTGAATAGATGTCTTTTAATTACCGCGCATCCTCCCAGTCACCTGCTGGAACCATGTAGAAACCCGGTATCGTAATCTGGGGGCGCTCATCTCACTTCGTATCCCCCCCCCCCCTCCTTCCTCCGCTCCTTGTCAACACAGGGCCGATTCCAGTCTCCCACACATGTGCGTTGGAAGTAGATTAGTGACACTGATACACAATGACTGATGTGCTAAGCAATGAGTTTTCCACACCAGTGAGGGATGCTTATCGGGTGAGTGGGAGAGTTCTTCTTCTCCAAAGTAAAAGCCTTTGGTGGTGGTTCAGAATGATGGAAAGAGGCTTATAACTATCACCTAAATCAGCCCAGTTGTACAGTTTTTTTTATCCCACAACCACATACAGTCTTTTCAAAATAAACTTCACGGAAAACAACTTGGTTAGGTTTAGGAAAAGATCGTGGTTCGGGTTAAAATAACTACGGAAGTGGCGTAAGTACGGAAATTACATGACAAATGAATCAACGTTGACTTCTGGTTTCACTCCGGGTACAAACATCGATCTCCTGGGCGAAAGGCCGGTGTTTTTTGACCCATCCGTCCCCCCCCCCCGACCTCCTCCCTACGCTGCGTTTGTCGCTCTTTATACTTCCTTGTTTGCGATTACGTGGGTTAAATACGAATTGATTTCATCGGATATACAGTGTATGAATTACAGTGAGGTAGCTACGTACGATGTATGAGAAAAGCCTGGCAACACGCAGCTTTGTTCTAAGGCGTTAAAAGGCAAAAAGTTTGGTACCTGCTGGAATAATTGCTAATGAAGATGTGTGTTAGTTGCAGCCCCGAGGCTGTGGAAGAAATATGCAGCCGGTTTGTAGCGGCAGTAACACAGCTGCTCACAGGTGCACAACAACAATCGAGCAGATGAGCCGAGGCGTAGCTCCAGCACTCCTGCTGCTCCCACCAATAGCGAGGGGGGGGGGGGGGGGGCAATATCTCCCCCCGAACGTCAAGTCCCACACTCTCAATTTCAGCGCCATCCGGTTATGCGGGGCTGCCAGTCGACGCTGTCCTCTGCCACGCTGCGGATGTGTCAGTCACTGTGCCAGGCTCAACTCATTTGAGCCAGCTAGTCTGGTGAGCAGCAGAGCATGAAGGAAGAGGGAAGCTGAATAACTTCACCTCATCCCCCCCTGCTACTTTTTACTCCTCAAACACTGTCATCAGGGGAGACAGACTAGCGGAATCGATAGCTATAATAGAGAAGAAGAAGAAGAATTACGTGACCACGCACATTTATTTATTTTAAGGACTGAAACCCAAGTCTAATGTATCTCATTGTAATAAACAGTAATGGCTTTAGTTCAGCTGAGATTTTAGAGTGTACTATAAGCCCGCTGATCCCCATTTGAGCTTTTGATTAATTCTAATTTGTTGTGTTTGTAAAACCCCAAAACTTGGCATCAGGTTCTTTTCCCTTAATTTCCCTTAAATACAATTCGCTTCTCTGCTCAACTGTTTGTTTGTTTGTTTTTCTCAACTAAGTTTGTTCAATTTCAGTGTGTGCATGTAATCTGACCACCCTGTTTTATTCGGTCGTAATGAAACAATGTGTTTTGCGAGTTTTAGTCGATTACGGTAAAAGCTGCTTTGCGAGAGCTCGAAATGGATCTTGAAGTGCTCTCCTGCAACAGCAAAGTCTCTCAGTGAAACAGTGAAAAGTGTATAACCTTGTTTTCTAAAAGGAAAATCTATCATTTACTTTGCTCTTTTGCGAGTTGAGGAAGGCGGTTGAGGCACGGACCGTATAAAAGAAGTGGACGTAGTCACCGTGACGTCATGCATTGGTTCGTGGACTGCCGTTTTGAAGCCTCAAGTTTGGCATTTTGGCCGTCGCCATCTTGGTTATATGCAACCTGAAGGAGCTGAGTACAACCGAACGCTGAATAAGACATTTTTAGGCGACCAAAATGTTACACTTAACTTTAATGAACTGAAAACACGCTGTGAAAGGGTTAAAGCTGTAAGACGAAAACACGGACAACTCCCAGACCGGACAACGCCGTGGTAGCGACCTGTCAATCACAAGGTAGCCACGCCCTAAAGCAGTGGTTCTCAACCAGGGGTCCAGAGACCCCCAGGGGTCTAGTTCCAGGGGGTCCCCAGAAAAATAGGGAATGGTTTAATTTCACTATTTAATTCACTATAAAAGTGAGCCCAATGTCAGTAAGAGTCATAAGAGTGACTATTCTGATCAGGTGTCACTTCCTCAGCTGTAGTTGACAACTATAATTCTGGTCTTAATCATATCACATATGATTCATAACAACCAAAATCTTTTCAGATGGAGGTCCCTGAAGCGAAATCTTATCAAATGGGGGTCTGTGAGCCACTGCCCTAAAGCATCCCCTGCTTTATGGTCTATTTGACTCTAAATGGGACCATAATTTACTAAATGAACATCATGCTGTATTGAAGAAGACTTGAAACTAGCAATTGAGACCATAAACTCATGTTTACAATGTTTACTGAGGTAATAAATCAAATGAGAAGTAGGGTCATTTTCTCATAGACTTCTATACAATCAGACTTCTTTTTGCAACCAGAGGAGTCGCCAACTGCTGGCTGTTAGAAAGAATGCAAGTTTAAGGCTCTTCAGCATTGACTTCACTTTGGCTATTTATTCTTGTAAATAGTAGAAAAAGAAAGCAAGAGGTATCTATTTAGAGGTGTAGGAGAAAGATTCTACCTCACTTAATACATTTAATTAGTCTTTTTGCTCTCATTAGAACGTACAGTGACTCTTTGGCTAAATGTTGGTGTGTTTCCAGGTGGTGGACCTGTACTGGGGCGCCGACCCAGAGGAGTGGGACAGTCCGGAGCTGCAGAGACTCAGGATGAAGCTCCTGGAGGAATGTCTCAAGACCTCAGCGGGGCCGTGTTTTGTTGTAAGTTATCGCACACACACCACACCGGTTACACGGGTTACAGTTAGAAAGTGTAATGGATTTTATAGGTCTGTGCGGATGTTATCTAAGTTCACGCCGCTGTGCGTCCAGCAAATCTGTTAAATCGGTGTCTGCTTCAGTTTTTTCCCACCATCCCTCTCTATCTCATTACATGGCTCTGATGTGGCACTAAAGCTGGATTGTTTCCAGGCTGTGTGTGCTTTTGAGGATCTAATAGCTGCGTGAAACTACACCTCATAAGGGTGAAATCTAATCTTTCTTGCAAGAGGAGTCGTTGCATGGTCGCATTTGAAAAATGACACTGCAACTTTTGAAGTCTGTGTCTATTCTGTTATAGTATATGATGTAGAATATTGTCTTCTAACATCTAATTTTTTAATGTGCAGTGCTTTGATAATAGTTGATTAAGTTTGTTAGGGTGCTGGAAATGGCAAAAACTTCATCACTTCAGTAAATGATAGATTTTCATTCATGCTACCTGATTGGTTCGTGATATTTCACCCGATTCCGCTGTTATCCGCCAATTAAACACGCATTATTGGTCGCTATAAGCGCTATAGATGTGGGGCCTACTAGGTGGATATTTTCACTGTAAAAAAAACAGCAACAAATGTGAAACAACTTCACAAACGACAGTCATCTTCGCTGGAGTGCAAACGAGAAGAAAGTACTTCTCAACTTGGGCCATCATATTGGAAATACTGAAAAGCTAAAATTACACTTGTATGAATGAGTAATGTGAAGTCCTCTGCACGGAGAGAGAGAGAGAGAGAGAGAGTGGCGTGGCGCGTAATTACGGCTGACATCTCCATGATCTCTTTTAGATAATTTTAGGCCACATTAAAAAAAAAGAAAAACGAATAAGAGTCGGGCGCGAGGAAGGAAAGAGGAGTGAAGACAGGAAGACGACGGGAGGAGAAATTGATGGTGAATTATTCAAATGGAACAGATCCGTTTCCAGAGGTTGAAATTGAGGTGAAGAGATCACAGGGAGGCATAATGCATTATGGGTATAGGACGGGAGCCCCGGTCTCCGGGGAGCGTAATCTCTTTCCCCCCAGACGGAGTTTGCTGTTTTCTTCTCCGTCCTCGCTCATTCACACGTTGTTGTTCTCTTTCTATAACACACACTTTGCACTGCGAAACATGTGCGGCGGCTTAATGATTCATTCTGGCTTATTATCCAGTGGAGTGGTGCTCCTTATAGTATCAGGCCAGTATTCAACTGCTTCAGAAACCAAAGGAATTACAGTGTCTCCCCCAGCACAACTCTTCCACTTAAAAAAAAGTTGATTTGTTTGGCTGCTGCACAGTTTTTAGTTTTGAAAATAATGTTTTGGAATCCACATGAAACAAGGGGTGTATATAGTTATATGTGATATTCGGCATCAAGGCTCCCAACTCATCACTCCTCACGAGCACACGTCAACCTCAGTACAGTGGAGGACTGATGATAATAAACTCATCCCTCAATTAACATGCTATTTAGTACGCTAAAACAGTATGTTTTTTATTGTATTGTATGTATTGCATGAGTTTTATATTTGTATGAAACCAATAGTACGCGAACTGCATACTATTTCAGGTGAAATATTACAGTATGCAAACGCTGGACACTACAGCAGCATTAATATCCCACAATGCAATGGGGTAGTGACGACAACGTTCATAACAGACGTTGACGGACGGCTCTGTAACACTTCACTTTAAGTGTAAGTATAATATTTCACTTTGCTAGGCGTAATATAGTTTTTTTATTAGTTCAGACTTTCATTCTCACAAACCGTCGTTTTGGTCAAATAACGTTGGCACGGGTTACCATGGTGACACGTCTCCAACCGGCAAGGAGGCTCCCAGGAAGTGACAACATAAATTACAGCTCAGTGCACAAAAGTATGTTGAACGATAGTACACATATTGGGTATGTAGAGCGTGGTATGTGATTTCGGGCGCTGCCAAAGTGCATTATTGCAATATTAGAATTTATGCCATCTCCTTGACAACTAAGAAAACTCCATCTGCTGATGAAGAGCATGAGAAAGCTCCAGAAAAAGCTTGTAAATGGACCTTGAGTTAAACTTTTTTTCCACTATATTCATCAACAGGCAAGGAAACATCATAACATACGTGCCAAATAACAACCGAAGAGCATTCTCCAAAACAAAATCACCCCAATAAATACCGATGGAAATTCCACACGATGTAGATTGTAGCAGAAATTAGTAGCCAGCAAAGCTATCACATCACCCACACTGCAGAAAAGCAATAAAGCAGCAGCCAACTACTGATATCACCGGGCACACAAAACACACACCTGAACAGAGCCAAAACACAAGGTCACAATATGTTAAGCACACGCAGGAAATGTAGGAGTTTACCTTGGTGATGTACGGCAGTCGGTCGCAGCTCCAAGCAGTGACATCACAGATGAGGAAAATCCCACATTTGGCTTGAAATGGATGTAACAAACAGCCGACCGGGAGATTCAGGGAATACACCGGCAGCAGCGTGGTACTAGTGGTGCAAAAAAAACATACAGGTATTTCCTTTAAAAGCCACGTAATCAAAGTGTTAACAGGCAAGCTTCTTTATGAAATGCTATATTAGCAGCAGAAGCAAGTGTTGGCAGCAGAGTGGAAAAAGTGGGCAGGGCACTGACAGCTTGAATAGACCGCCCTCTACCAAAGGGTGCGTTTGATATGTGTCACAGCAGCTAGAGTAGGTCATGTGAGTGGAGCAGAAAACATCTTCTCTCTGGCCCAGTTCCAGTCCGGTCCCTATGTATGATATATACATATATATTACTGAATTATTGCACTTAATTACTGTACTGTTAAGTCAACATTGCACAGTTGAATATATAATAAATTACGAGGTTATAGCTGTTGATAGGTGTAAAAAATATTACATATGTTGTATGTATAAATATACTTTACAATCTAATGAACATATCTACGGTTTTCTAGACTACACAAGGGTACATTTGATCCTAAATACGATGTATTTACTTTCAGTTGATAACGTCCGTATGACAATAAAGTAGAATAGATTAAATGTCTATCTTAGTTTGAGCAGTTTACGAGTAAATGTTTGTACCGGTAGTCGCACGGAACTGACATTCCATGACGAACACAAAACGGCGTTGCACGTGGTCTGCGAGGGCAGCTGATTAAATCGGCATCGATGTAGGCTCGCTGTCGGAGGGTTGTATAACCCACTTCCACTCCCCGCTTATTGGTTTGGGATGGCACTCAATATGGCGTACCCTATGGCGCAAATATTTGGAAGTGGTTAGAGAGAGGATGGAGGGGACGGATTGGAATTACATCTAATCTACTGTATGTCCACACATTATTCTCTCCCAGTCTGCTTTAATATTGCAACAATGATGTACGAAGGAGTATTTCTTACAGATATTGCCTGAGTACTTTGGCATTGACCCCTGCACTTCGAAAAGTTGCTGTGCTGATAACGTTGGCAGCCTGGAAGATTATTCTTGAGTACTTTTTTGTCCTAATGTGTTGAAGTGAAATTCGATGTCACGGCCTCCGAAGCCCGTCGAGACGTTGTGTACTGCGATAACGGGCCGCGCAACGTGAGCTCAATCAGACGACTACTAAACTGGGCTGAAGTTACCAGACGCGGCGCGCGGATTTCATTCATCCCCGTCGGCCTCGCCGCCCTCTGTGCCCCTGCTGCAATTTCACCGCCTTAACCCCGTCCGACCTCCGAGCGATACCGCGGGAAAAGCAGGCGCGCGTAAACTCAGGTAACGCGCACACAGCTCTTTGTTCTCTCTCTAACACAGACACCCACACAGGCACATACAAACAGAGCATCTTGACCCCGAGGCTTTTTCTCCGTCATGAGATTGAGAGGTGATGCTATATACCCCACACACACACTGAAGAGACACACACACACACACACACACATGCATCTATAGTGCATGTCCTCCCCATCTGGCCGCTTAAATCTTTAATGGCGTATTCTAGCTCGCTAGTGAATGAAGGGTTTTTTATGCAGATGAGCCCACAATAGCTCGTCCCATTCAGACTTGTCAGAGCCAGCTGCTGCGGTCCCCCCCCCCGCGGCCCCAGCTCCCCGTCACTGCCCCGTTTTTCCAGGACCGGGGAGCTCCGAGCGGCAGCCGCGGGGTTCTTTGATCGGGGACTCGGATCCCCGTTTATGACAGTTCTGGGTTGTCTGGGACATCTCCGGAGTCCCATTGTTTATTTTTACAGGTTGGGAGACCTAGATATGCACGCGAGGACGGGGAACACGTCAGCAGAATTCAGGGTCTCGTTGTTTCTGCAGTGATACAGTAGGTTTCAAACCGTGCGTGCGAGTTTGTGTGTCACCGTGCATCGTTCTGTGCTTTCTCATTTTGCTCGCTTTCTTTTCATTTTCTCTCTCGTTTCAAACTCCGATGCAGCTGCTCGCGGTTTCTACACACCCGCCATTATCATCAGGTGCCCAAGTGTCATCCCCCCGAGCTAACACACACACACACACACACACACACACACACACACACACACACACACACTAGGGCTGCTCAAATATACTAATCACGATGATTTTGGTCAATATTGAGATCAGGATTATTTAACACGATTACTCATTGACTTTGGAAACATCACGCATTTAGAAAGAAAATATTGTAGCCTACATTTTAAAGTTAAATGCATCAATCTGGTGCACTTTGAGAGCAGAATTTAAGAGATTTATCGCTGAAGAAATTCTAGTAAACAGTTTAATCGTAAACACATTGGTTGTGTAGACATGAATGGTGATGACACGGCAAAACAAATCAAACCCAGAAAGCATGGTAAACGAGACGAGGTCCGGTGGGAGCTCCGTGCTTCCCTGCACTAAGCGGTGAGGTCTAGGCGAGGAGTGCTGTAAAGCTGTAAGTAAGTAAAAGTCCCTAGAAGTGTATGATTCAACTTTTTCCCATGGTTTAGTGTTAAAAAAGTGAACAAAAATCGCAATAAATCGTAATATCGAATCGCAATACTTGTAGAATCGCAATACGTATCAAATCGGCACCCAAGTATCGTGATAGTATCGAATCGGGAGATAGATGTATCGTCCCAGCCCTAATAATCTTTGGAAGTCAAAATCATAACTAAAATTGAAATTCAATTAATTGCACAGCCCTAACACACACACATGCACTCTTATATTGTACACACAGCCACATGGCAGTAAGAGGAGACAGAGAAGCTGATCTGGGGTCCAGCGCACGGATCAGAGTGGGGGGAAAAACTGATGAACAGAAGAAAAGCTGCATTGATTATTGATGTAAAGGAGGTGGGATGTGTGTTTTCGATTGCAGAAAACAGAAACAGATAAAAAGAGAGGAGGGGAGAAAAGTGGAGGACGGGGAGCTTGAAGTCGGAATAACAGGTTCCCTAGAAACACTACACAGGAAACAGAGATTGACACGCGTAGTGTAGGTGTGTTTCTGGCTGCAACAGAGGATCTGTGCAACAACTAGAAACCTCTTGATACTCCGTTTGGCACACACATCTCACCTCATTCACCTCCACGAACCAGTCATTGGAACTTCTACGTAAAGGCAGACTTAATCCCACTCCTCGTCTCAACCTGATCGCTGGGAATTAGGGATTTAAAAGTGAAATCACAGCCATAAAAACAACAAAATTCTTTTCATTTAGTGGCCGTGCGTGGCCGTCGAGATGTAGAGTTGCCTTAGTTCACAAGACAGAGAGTCAACTGTTACATAAGCGGCTTTTTATTGGATATGCCAGTCTTCCTTTATGAGCAGGAATCAATTGCAGCGAGTGTTTTTCAAAGGGCACGGCTGAATACAAGACAGGTGGCAGTGCAGCGTTGTTAAACACACACACAGAGCGAGAGAGACACACACACACACACCACACCTGGGTGAGAGGGGGGCTTTTCTCTAACCTGTCGATGCAATAAAGCCGGTTTCCATGGCGATCGCAGAGGTTGGCATGGTGATGGTGTCATTGACCCGGAGATTAAGCATGACAATGAGCCATGACTGTTTTTTTTTTTTCCCTTCTTCCCTCCTTTCCGCTCTTCTGCTCTCCAACAGTCTCAGATTCCCTCGTGTAAAAAAACACTAAAACTTGAAAAATGCCTCAAGGACGCGTATCGGCAAACAGCACGCAGCCGCTCATCCAGTTCTTCTGCTTTTTTTTTTTTTTTGCTGTTTGCGTGGCCGTGTAGAAGGTTTACTGTATGTAAGAGGATAGCTGAGGATACGGGAGCTCTTATTTTTCTCTCTGCTTCTCCTCCATTCAGTCAACATGATGTAACTAATAACATGATAGCCAAGACATCTTCAGTGGAAGTTGATATACAAAGCTGATGTTTAAAGGAGACATATCATGCTCATTTATAGGTTCGTACTTGTATTTGGGGTTTCTACTAGAACATGTTTACATGCTTTAATGTTAAAAAAAACACATTGTTTTTCTCATATTGTCTGTCTGAAGATACCTGTATTCACCCTCAGTCTGAAATGCTCCGTTTTAGCGCCTGTCTCTTTAAGAAGCCGCCCTCCGACAAAGTCCCGTCCGCTCTGATTGACTCGCGAGAAATTTACGGTGCTCATTTAAAGGACGTTATTCTTCGTCGATAAATACCGTGAAAAGGGCCTAAACTAGCATTGTGTCAGCACATCTCTTCGTAGCTAATACTCGTCTGACTTCCCTACGGCCCTTTCAGCCCCGATCCCATTTGTTCCCACTGAAGATGTAAATCTTTAAGAGCACAGAGTTTAATTTATATAAAAGGTCCATTAATTTCCTGAAACAGCTGGGCGCTGTAGTTTTTAGAAAACATTACTCAAACAGGAGTAGATAGGGACTAGTTTCAGCAGTGGATTAATGCACATTTGCTCATCTCGTGAGTATTAACAGCAACAAGACGGTGTATGTTGGATTGACCAGTGTGACGGTGTGGCTCATTGATTTTTAATTGTTTTTTGACAACACTATAGGTCTAATATGGTACAAAGGACAACGATGGTGACAACTATAATACTATTTTCATGTTACTCTCGAGCCCTAACGGTGCGATACTGTAGAAAAACATCACATTTTCAGAATTTTGGCATCGACTTGGTACCGAAGTATCGGTTCTCGTGACATCCCTAATACTAACTGCAAAAACAGTACACTAAGACAATTAGAGCATGCTGTATAATATCAGTATGGAATTGGCTCACCGCTCTGTGACTGACATGTCACTGAAAAAATTTATTATTTCTTTGATCAGATCATCTGTTTCTTTTTAGAGCCGTTTCTCCCTCCGCGGTGCCAAAGCTTACGCAGCAACTATCCGAACAGTTGACTGCGTGTTTCGCTGATTGATTGACCGCGCGAGTGTTTGATTTGTTGATTCATACTGTAGCTGTGTACAATATCTTAGCCGGCTCTCCCAACTGGCTCATCAGATAAAGTGCACTTAGCCGGAGTATAAAACCCCTTCCAGGGATGAAAAAACCAAAAGAGGAGGGAGGGAGAGAGGGAGGGAGGGAGGGGAGTGCGGCTAAAACTGGAATTGCGTTTGGCCGCTATCTGCTTTGCTATTGTCACTTTAGCCTCCTGTGTTTCTTGCACCTGCGGCTGCTAAAGTGTAATAAGAACTACTGCAACCCCTCGGTCCCCCTTGCAAACGAGACACGTATGGACACACACACACACACACACACACACACACAGAGAGGAGTGAAGTTCTAGCCTGTCAGCTGCCATGCTGTAATCCACTTTAGATGGCCTCATTCCAGGCCTGCTCCCTGGCTAAGACAGGGATGTTAAAAAACACCCGGCAAATATTTGGACATCTTTTTACAGTCTGGCTTCGGTAAGTTGGGCGTATGACAGAGGGACAGTAGATTACACGCAAGGGTGGAGTGATGTGAATGTGTGTGTTAGCGTTTGAACACCGTATTTTGTCATTTTGATAGGAAACACCAGTTGGTTTTATCCTAATCTCCATCTCTCCACACACACACACACACACATACACTCAGCCGCTCCATTCATTCTGCTACATCACCGCGAGGCAACCTGACAGAGACTTTGTCAGCAACTTGGAGAGTGTTCTCTCTCCTCCCTTCACTCTCTCTCTCAGCATTACTGTAGTTCAGCCTCCATTCTCTACTGACACATCACTGCAGCAACCGTGAGTCATAGGAGGCCATCTAAAGAGGGCGGATGAGGTGACCTGCGGGGCAGCCCGGTGGTTCGAGAATCTGTCCAGTCACGGGTCCTTAGGAAATCTAAGATGTGTCTAGCCAGTCAAGTGTTTCCTAGGTTATTTTATAATGTCGGTAGATTTAACTCAACAACAACTCATGCATCACATTAAATATAAGCCTCAGAAGCAAATAATTTACCGTTTGCTAAATCTCTCCCCGAAATAGCAACCGTAATTTGGAGCAAGAGTCTGCATCGAGGTCCCGCCCCCACACCAGCCCGAACCAATCGCGAGCCGAGCACGGCCGCGGCTTGTTAGCGAGAGAGAATCGCAGCTGTCAATCATGACGTTTCACCCTCTTGTTATAGAATCAAATAACTAAGTAAACCAAACTCAGCAGATTTGAACGATTCAAGGAAGTTTATACTCCCGTAACACCAGCCGATGTTGCCCTCGTCCTAACCCAGTCCTTCTCAGTATACTGATTCAAAATGCAAACAATAAAGCAGAGATTTAACCTGTCTTAAGTATTAAAGCTGAAGATGATCTTTCAGCGTTTTGGAGAGCAAACGGATGCAGTTAATTATGTCTTTTTTTTTTCTAAGCTAAAGCGTGTACCTGTCACTTGAAACAGTTTGGTCTTGAATGTAGCTCATGACCTTTCCTGTCAATCCCAACTGAAGATAATGAGCCGCCTGTGCCCTAATTATCTATTAAGCTCTTTGTTTTGGCAGGAAGAGAGCACAGAGAGCGACACACAAGAGGGAATCCCTTTCCTTTCTTCCTCCATTTGGTATTTTTCTGTCTCACAGATATGCTCGGTTCATGCTCTGTACTTAAATTAGCACTATCTTCTTATGAGGCTTCTTGCTTTAGTGGATGTACTTGAATATTTCTGTCACAGGGGGGTTTATTTATTAGCGTGTAGCGCCGTTTTCCTTTTTTACCCTCTTGTTTTATTGCAAATACTTTAATAGTCAGGGGATTGTTTCATCTTTTTTTACCATAGTTTTTCACCCTTTGGTGCAGGATACATACACTTAATGAATTGTTTCACTGGCTAAGTGGGTCAGCTAAATGTTTATATAATGCGAATGATGGGTTTGGATCCAATACCCAACCTTGAAAATGACACCTCGTCCTCCAAAACAACTGATACTGTACATGGAAACTATCTTCCAAATCCAAAAAGAAGCTGCAAAATGAACCTTTGCTATCAAATGTTTTGTGCAACACGGCCACAAAAACTGTACGAATGTAAATGAATGCACCACAGGGCATTTGTGGGTTTTTTTTGAGAGTAGGCCGTCCTACAGACCATGCCACATGCCATCATCTGATTCTGCTTGTTCGCTGCATCTGTTCCCACTGCGACTGCCAAGGGAACGAGGAGTCCAACATGGAATGGCTTTGAAGCGTCATTGCCGTGAGCGCACCGCCGTAGTTTTCCTGCTCATCGGAGCTCACAGTCATTTGGCTCGTCCCTCACTCGCTCTGCGTCTTCGCCCCGAGGCCTCGGCTGCATGAGAATTACGACACATGGAGTAAAGATCAGCTGGTCACGGAGCAGAGGGGTTTCCACTGTTTCTTTTTTTTTTTTTTTTGGCTCTCATTGTCCTCGAATGTGACTGATGGAGCGCATCGGGGATCGAGCCAGGAAACGGCCCCCGATCGTTTCCGACGGCACTGAATCGGCTGTCACTCAGCGGCATGTGTGCGTAGATGCCGAAGGGGAGAACGGGGACTCATTCAAATTTCACAGTCTTAGATTCTCACAAATCTGCATTCCTCCATTTAATGAACGCATTCATTTCCTTTCATTTAAAACATTCCCATCTGTTCTATATATAAAGCCAATCTGCTCATTTCCCTTAATACCACCGATTACTGAGCATTAGGAAATTTGGCCAAGGCGGTGTGTTTTACATAACAGTGTGTCATTCAAACAAATCTGCTTTTTCTTACTGAAAACAATGAATTATGAGCCGGGATCGGTATTGAACCCTCAGAGCTTTAGAGGTACCGACTAAAATGTCCTCATAGCACCAGTTAAAGATCGGGTCGACAATGTTGGAAAGCTAGCGTAATTTGAAAGTAGCATAGCTTAGCTTTAATTGCTATTTTCTGTCTTTTACATATCTTTATGTTGTGATATTTATATGATAGCGTGTGACGTATGGCGGGCAGATGGCATTTTCATCGAACAACCACAGTCTTTTTCTCGCACGCGATTGTTGTTTTCAACACTTCACTGCAAACCTGAATGTTTCTAAGTGGGAAGAGGGGTGCAACATTTTCTTCTTTAAACTGCACACTGTACATATGTGGCTGTGGTGTACAGCAATTTCCACCCAAGATAGAGCTGTCAGTATGCACCAGTAGTCCACGCAGCTACATCCCTGGTGTCACAAATAGGCCGGTGGATGTCCCAACTGCACCGCAGTTGCGCCCGTGGCTCTGAAATTGCCTTAAATAAGTCGCACCGTGTGCATCATTGACTCTAGTATTCACCCCGCGCCACTGATCCAAAAAATAGAGCCCGAAAACAGTCTGAAGGATCATGATTATATGCATTTCCCGTCTCTCTCTCTTTCTCACCTCCCCTGCCCTCTATCTATCTTTCCTTCCTTCCTCCCTTCAGGGTCTGGTGGGAGAAAAGTACGGCAGCATCCGAGTGCCGGGGGAGGTGGAATCAGCGGAGTTCGAGATGATCTTGGATGCAGCTGTGGAGGCGGGGCTGGACACACACATCTTGGAAGAGTGGTACTGCAGGGATGAAAACTCCGTGCCACCCGCATACTACCTCAAACCCAAAGCCCAAATGCTTAAGAACTACCAGAACTCTGTGAGTCCAGATAAAGTGCCACCACTACAGGGGAAAGGAAAGGGATTTTTTTTTTTGATGTGTTATTTTACCCACTTGGAGGTTTTAACAGTGCTGATAATGGATTCTCGTCCTTGAGATCCGCGGTTCATGAATTAAATTATCCTTGAGGAACATATTTTATATGCACATACAGAAAAGAAAAGCAGCTTTGTTTTGAGCTTGCGAGCAAAGTAGTTTGGTCCCAGGCAGCTCCTGAGCCCCTTTGAAGTCCTGTGCTTTACTGTTTGCCAAAAAAAGTTTTTAAAAAAGTTAGTTTACATGCAATGACCCCATAAAAATCATTTAACAACAACTTTTGTCAGCATAGTTAATTTAATAGAAAACTGTTTAGCTTCAGAGTTTCACCTTGTTATCTTTATAGAGGTTATAAAATATCGGGATGGGTTTAGTTAAAAAACTGCATGAAAACTAGGGCCCCACGATACAATGTTATCACAATACGATATTATCGCCATACGATATTATCACGATAAGATATTATCACAATACGATATTATCACGATACAATATTATTTTGAAGAGGTTTATAGTTTAAAATCAATACTTGACGTCCGTGTGTCAACAAAATATTGCCCCGCAAAATATCACGATACTATGCTGTATCGATTTTTCCCCCCCACCCCTTATAAAAACTGTACCTTGTTGGCCAGTGTAGCACATTAACACACTTTAGGATGCTAAAAACATTAAGATAAGAAAGTTTCATACTTGGACAATCTCTCAAATTCCCTACTAGACAGCAGAATCACTCAAAAATCAAGATTTTCTCAAGCAATCCAGCCCACGCAAAGCACTCTTTCTAAATGAATGTTTCTCACATGAAACACAGAACAATATTCTCTTTGTTACAGTATGTTTCTGCTCAATACTTAAGAAAACATGAATGACTACATTCCCTCAGTGCATGTCTAAAGTCAGACTGTCATCTCCTTGCTCCCGGTCCTGCCTAGATGGAGTCAAGCAGCGCAGCCAAGACCAAGAATGACAAGGCCTGGAGGAATGTGTCGGAGGAGATCAAGAGGATCTTCCGAACGGCGGTGCTGCAGCTTCAGGAGAAGGGGACGATGAAGATCGCTCAGTCCAAGAAATTCCTTTGCTCTGGTTAGTTTCAGGTCGACTTCTTCTTTTCATGTCACATCTTTTGATCACTTCTTTTCAAGTTCGGAACAAGCCTCACTGTCTGATGGGAAGCTCACTTCTATCTCTCTGTGCTTCATTTGGTTTTTAAAATGATTTATTTTTACATTAAAAAAAAGTTGACCTTTAAGTTGACGACACAAATTTCAATCTCTGAATGCAAATAATATGATTCTATGAAAAACGACAACCTCTGCAGACCATAAACTCAGACCATAAAGTCATGTTTACAATGTTTACTGAGGTAATAAATCAAGTGAGAAGTAGGCTCATTTTCTCATAGACTTCTATACAATCAGACTTCTTTTTGCAACCAGAGGAGTCGCCCCCTGCTGGCTATTAGAAAGAATGCAAGTTTAAGTCACTTCCACAGAGACCCAGAGGTTGCCCACTGGTTGCTACAGTGCATAAAATAAGTGATGGTGACATACAGTCAGCTTATTTCTCTGAGAAAACCAAACAAATCATGTGAAATAAAAAAAAAAGCCTCTGCTAACATAATGAACGGGAAAAAGTAATGATTTTTTGGAAAATATAACCTTCAGGGGGAGAAAAAAATCACATGTCAAAGGCCATATATTTAATGAGTGAGGCTGCTGTGTAGGCCGTCATCTTGTCACTAAAGTGGTAACAAGAGATGAGATGTAATCAGGATCTGTCAGACTCAGCTGAGCCGGTGACAGTGATTGATCGATCACATTGCATGTTCACCTCTCTGTAATTAATCCAAACAGTGTTTTGTGATGACAGGTAACAACAGAAAAGATTTTTTTTTTCTGAAAAGTGACTTTTCAAGACCACTTTTCCCCTATTTATTCGTGTTTTGTTTGTTATTTTGCAATATTTTCAGTGATTATAAGGCTAATTATAGAGGAACTCTACTGTATGTTGTGTTAAAGAGGACCTATTATGCTCATTTTCAGGTGCATACTTGTATTTCGGGTTTCTACTTGAACATGTTTACATCCTTTAATGTTCAAAAAACGCTTTACTTTTCTCATACCGGCTGTGCTGCAGCACCTCTTTTCACCCTCTGTCTGAAACGCTCTGTCTCCGAAAAGCCCGGTCTGCTCTGATTGGTCAGCTGGCTCTCTGTTGTGATTGGTCAACAGAGCCAAACTCTTCGGACTCCGCTCCAGCTCCGCTCTAACTAGCTTTGTTTGAGGGCGTGCCAAACTAGCCTCTAGGCAGGTATTATGCAAATGTGTTACTTGGTGACATCACCATGTTACGGAAGAAAAGGCGGGACTTCCAGCGAGGCGTTTCATGCAGTTCAGGAGCAGCGTTTCCGTTGGGGAGAGTAACTCCCTTTGGCGTGGACTTTGGGCTTTGTAACTTTGCAGACCTTTTACAGGCACAAAAAAAACTATATAACACCTTAAAGGAAAGGGAAAAAGCACAAAAGCATAATAGGTCCCCTTTAATCACAAAGCCACAATTTACCATTCAACACGGTTCTTGAAAATATGCTAATTATTTTCCAATCTTTGCTCTCCTATTATGATCAAAAATTAAAACAGAGAATCAAGTAAATAAACAAAACAGTTATTCTCAGACTTTCATACCTCTGCTTGTATAAAAGCTAAAGCTACAACTCTGACATTTGAACAATTCCTCTCACTGTTTATTTTCACCCGGTGAGGTTGATGTAACGTGCTCTGTCTGTAAAAAAAGACTCCATTTGGGAATCACACAGTTATTACCGAATTGTTTGGACAGCACTGAATTAATCTTTCAAGACATCTCTTGTTCTTTTCTCTGGCTGTCACTGCGGGAGATGATCTAAGCAATACGCCATCAGGATCCGATGACAAGTCCTTCTTTTAGAGGCCCTGTTCTCGTGGAGCAGGCGCGGCGTGTGGCCTTTTGTTGTGGAGGAAATGAAGAATAATACAAAGCTAATTAAGTAATTGCAAGTATTCTAATTTCACATGAAAGGGAAGCACCTCTTTTGTGTCAGGAAACCGCAGGTTTTTTTTATGCACTCTAATTGAGCACACTGGGCTTTAATTGTACCGTACAGAGGAAGTTGTGTCTCCTGGAACTTTCCTTTCACACTTTTCTCTCTCCCACCTAATTAGCAGGCTACCATGTGAGCTAAACTACACAGGAGATGCTGGCAGAATTTCTGTCAGGGATACAGTTCAGTAGCGCTGGCTTATGCGATTTTATCAACTTTGTTTCTTCTTAAATAAGGCTCGAGAGAAATCTATTTAATCGGAGGCTAAAGGCCAAAATCTGCTCCTGAAAGAAATCTAAATCCTACATCTGTTAGACATTTGTCTTTGCATGTTGTTCATTATAATCCATAGGTGGTCCTTATCGGCATCAGGCCATTTTAGTACATATAGAGTTGAATATATATATATACATATATATATATATAATACATATATAAGTTGAACTTCTAAGTTGTATTTCTCTCTTGTTTCAGCCTTGGAGGATGAATTAGACTTCGCCCTCGGGAAACAAACTCCTGCCTTTCTCAGGAAGTGTGTCTGCTACATCCGCAAGATCGCCAACTTCGACCGCTTCGCCAAAATCCCCGAGATGACCCGGTACATGGACATCGTGGTGAGCGCCGACCGCGTCATGCGCAACCAGGAATCCTACGAGCGCCTCCTGAAGGTGCGGGACGAGTTCATCCCCACGGTCGTCGCCGCCTCCAACCTCCGCGTCTACTCCTCGGTCACCCACTGCGACATGAAGCTGGGCTACTCCCAGGAAGTGGAGAGCCACTACGTGGAGGGTCTGTGTAAACAGTTCTACGAGGACATGGTCGACATCATCCAGGCCACGGTGCAGCAGAACTTCGGCACGGAGAGCGACCCGCTGTACGACGAGATCCTGCAGCACCTGTCGCTCTGCAAGAGCTACGCGGAGCTCTACGAGTTCAAGACCGAGTCGTTGGATTACGTACAGGAGTACATCATGCCGTCCAAGGGGAGCAGGATGAGCCCTCTGGTGGTGTTCGGGGGGCCTTGCACTGGGAAGACGCTGCTGCTATCTGAGGTGGCCAAACAGGTGAGAATATTTAAAAACGACGGTGTTATCTTCCTCCTTTTTTCTGTGATCCCCGCCCCTCTCTCTCTCTCTCTCTCTCTTTGGCCGGCTGTGTTCACGCTTGCGCTCATCTGTCCGTCTGATCCGAGCATGTGTCCATCTTTGTACCGCACAGTATGAGGGGGCGTGCAACTGTTCATCTCTTCTCATCAAACGCTCGCTTGACCATCTGTGCGTCTGCCAAAAGACAGTCCATTGCCATGCACATGGACTGTAATTTCCTGTGAAGCCAAGCGCGTGTGTGTGTCTGCACGTGACTTCACAGGTTTTGCCCTTTTTTAGCCGTTTTGTGTGTGAACATCTGTAAGAGATTTCTGCGTACATTTGTTTCTCAAATGGCGTGCTTGTAGCTCTGTGTTTGTGCACCGTATTCTCTGTTTCGCTCTCCGGCTCCGTGTGTGCCATCTGGCTGCCCGGCTACATTAGGATCACACCACAGCCAAGACCACACAGCACAAACCCACGGATCTACCCCTCCTGTCCAACCTTTGTAATAAACGTCACATTGATACACTAATTTATTGCAAGTGCCATTCGTATCATCCAATTTCTTTAAAGCTCCTATATTACGCTCATTTTCAGAATCATACTTGTATTTTGTGTTTCTACTAGAACATGTTTACATGCTTTAATGTTAAAAAAACAACAACTTTATTTTCCTCATACGGTCTGCCTGAATATGCCTGTATTTACCTTCTGTCTGTTTTAGCGTATTCCAACGGAATTGCGTTGCCAGGCAACAAGTTTGGGTCCATGTTTATTTCCTGTCAGCTGATGTCATTCACTTCGGTTGCGACCTAAATTCAACACTAACATGCTATTTAGTACACTAAAACAGTAAGTGAGTTTTTTAGTATGTCTGTAACCTTAGTATGGAACCAATAGTACGCGAAATGCATACTAATTCCAGCGAAATATTACAGTATACAACACTGGACACTACGGCGGCATAAATATCCCACAATGCAATGCAGTAGTGATGACAACATTCATAACAGACAATGGCAGACAGCTCTGTGACCGCAATAATGCTTAAATTTAACTGTAAGTATAAGATTTCCCTTTGCTAGGCGTAATATATATTTTAAATCAATTCAGATTTTGATTCTCACAAATCCTTGTTTTGGTCACATGAGGTTGGCACGGGTTACCATGGTTACATGTCGCCAACCGCCAAGGAGTGTTTATTCACACGAAAGTATATTGAACGATAGTACACCTACTGAGTATGTAGTGCATAGTTTGCAATTACGGACGAAGCCGTAGACTGCAAACAGAAATAAACTAGGACAGAATGTGTATGTTTAAAACTGTGAAATGGTCTTCATAACGTCAATTTGTGACATCACAAATGGACAGAAATCCTGACAGCTTGTTTCAAAGGCACAGTTTCTAAATACGGGCTGTGTGTGTTTCTCCATAGATTGAGTGTTTTGATACATTCACAGTTTTTATATAGCACTTAAACCTGCTTTATAATATAAAAGAATCTCGCTTTTTACAATATGGGACCTTTAAATGTTGCAAGGTACAATAACAGCAATAAAACAATGATGAAAGCCTAACACTTCAGCGTTAAAGATTACCAGGAGACGTAAGATTGAAAGTAAAAACAACACTAAATGTACATACACGCACTCTCATAAAGCAGAGCGTAGTGATTAGAGGAGATAAAGGAGGTGTGTAAAACAGCATGGACAAGGATTATGGACCATATGTCTACAGTTTCCGTCAGGGAAGTTTACCTGTTTTCTTAGAGCCTGTCCTGATTTCCGTGCCATAAACGTCTTTGTTCTTTCCTGTTTTCAATACCAGGTGGATCTTTCAAAGGCTTCCTTGTAACATGCTGGCAGCCACACTGCGTCCTCATGTTTTTGTAAACAGAAAAGCGAAAATCTGCTTTCTTAAATCATCAGAAACCTTTTAAAGAAATTCACAAAAATCCAGATATCAATTTAACCCATTTAAAATTGACTGTTTTCTCACAAATTCTCCCAATGAAAAAGAAATAGCCTGTTTTATCTCAAATAAATGAACGATTCATTAAAATGATTGCATGACTTTGCAAATATTATACAGTATTTTTAAACTATTACTGCCCACACAGATTAGCCTGCTGTTTTATCACACAACCCTATTGCACTAATACACAAACAGTATGTGAGTGGGCTGTCCAGTTCACATTTAGTCCAGTTTTACATGTGGAACTGCTGACATTATCATTTAGTTGAAGGCTGAAAAAGCACTAGATCATAAAATACTTGCTCCCAGATATAACCCAGATGTTGGCTATTGCTCACAGCGTGATAATTGTAGTTTCCTGCACTATATTGTCCTGTGTATTAATCTCGAGCCATTTAGTACTTACAACAAGTTAAAACTAAAATATAAATAGTTTG
The DNA here is from genome assembly GCA_916701645.2 of Sebastolobus alascanus. Lineage (NCBI taxonomy): Eukaryota > Metazoa > Chordata > Actinopteri > Perciformes > Sebastidae > Sebastolobus > Sebastolobus alascanus. The sequence continues at coordinate 11,256,780 of CAKAOJ020000001.1, read as the reverse complement.
AAATCCTACGTGGCCTTGGTGTTTGAAGGAGAGAGGGATGCTATTAGACTAAAAGAGGTGCAGCGCTGTCCAAACAATTCAAAGGGAGAAGTGGTCTGCATGGGGTAACTCCGCCACAACCCTGTGCTCGAGTCCACGGGGTGTAATTCAAACCTAACCTGTTCGGTTTGATTCAACCGAACCCTGAAGCATTTAATGTTGTTGCTGTTGAGCTCAGACCACCTGATGTTCTGCAAAACAGAGGTCCTGTACTCCTCTGAGTGGACTATAACGCAAAACAGACCAACCACAGCTTATGTGATTCAGATATGTCTAAACCCAAAAGCTAAAATTGGATGGAGGCATCCTTATTAATACTTTGTCATGTAATAGTTCAGGATATACTATGTACTGTTTATGTTTCTAGTATCTCTGACAAAGAAAAAGCCAGTAGTGATGTACATATAGTGTGCAATGACCTGTAAGTCACTTTAATCTACTTTACTGACCACAAACCTCAGTGTGGTTAGTAAAGTCGATAAAAGTGGCTCACAGGTTAACACACTGAATTTATATCTCGTCTTTGATATATAATTCAAACCAGTCCACCGAGACGAGAGGAATTCAGGTCAGAATGGCATCAAACATTTGTGGGACTCGGGGCAAAGCTTTGTGTTGCACGGTCGCAATGAGCTCTAAAACTTGGATTCAAATTCAAAAATACACACAAATGCATGTGTAAAAAAAAAAGTATGCATTCACAACTTTCTCAAAAAAATTGGATTACTAAAAAGTAGGGCTGTCCCGAATGCCATTTTTGGACTTTGAAGCTTTGGTGAGAAATATTCAAAGCTATTCGAAGACACGTACCTCTACACATAACAAATAGCGATATCCGGCTGAGAATAACTAATAATAATTAATTTGAATACGAATAATGAATAATGTTGTGGGATTATTCCTTATTTCATGGGCTATTTTGGGGATTTATACATTATTATTACATACTATAAAAAAAAAGAAGGCATTCGAATGCTGATTTGACGGTCTATTACCATTGCAACAGTCGAAGCTTCGAAGCATTCGGGTCAGCCCTACTAAAAAGACAGATTGTTTTGCATGTACACACACTTTAATGATGATTTAATTTAATTAGCTGTATGTAACAAAGTGACGAAGAGATGGATAATAGCAAAGGGAATTGTGAGGTATTTTATTTGGAGCTTTATTCTTCTCAGTAACTCGTAGCCTCAGGCGAGTTTTGTGATGATAACAGGTGTGTAAAGTTGCAAAACAGGCTTTCATATCATCAGCCAAATCATACACAGAATTATACATATCAGATGATAAATCACACTAGTTGTAAAATAGACTATTGTAGCATAATATGCAGCGGTATGTACTGTAATTGGTTCCTAACCAAGCAATTGCTGCTTTGACAGTTAAAGAATATTGCCAATGCAGAAATTAGTCTTCAGGGACTCTGATGAATTTCGGGCCCATGATAATGGCTGGCATTTACTGCACGTAAGAATCAGGTTAATTAAAGTTCTGTAGACTTTCATTTATGTCTGATTGTAATGGTGGGTGTTTGGCTTGTGCATATTAGGCATACAGATTCACGAAAGCTACGTTGAGAGAAAATGCAACTAGCTCTATGATCTTGCCTTCCTCTTCTGCAGGTACATCGTAGCTGTATTCAATGTAACATGTGTAACATGTGACATATTATAGTTACATTTCAGTTATTTCAAATTGTAAATAATCTACTGACAGATGTGTCTGTGCCGTTCTCTCTTTCTCTCCCAGTCTCTCACACATGCACACAGCTAAATGTGGAGCAGGCATCATCACTGTTGCCCTAAAAGTGTCAAATAACATCTTAATGTCTGCCGAAATCTCAGCTGGGCCATTTAATGAATTCATGAATGGAATTATAATATCAATGGCGCCTCGGAAATTGGAGTAGAGCTCATTCACGGAATGTTTCTAATGATTATAAAAATGATTCATTTATGAATTAAATCTATGTTTTAATTACTGTATGAATGTTTGAGGGCAGTAAAAATTAACATTACTGAGATTTACACATTTATCTATGTCTAATAAAAAATTGAAATTTGGTGTAGCACAGATATGGTGTCATAAGGTAAAAGTGCATGAAAACTCTCCTCCTTGCTGTGCTAATGAGCCCTCATACTGTTAGAATAACAATTAATTAAAACCCTCTGGCTTCACTGTAGAGCTTTGATTATTCTAGTTGTTTGACTGTGTTTGTTGGTCAAGAGCAAGCAGAACACAAGTATACTTTACTCACAATAAATATAAACAAATGTCTTAAAGTTTTCTATTTTAAAATTTTTATTTTACGGATTTGTTTTTGCCTATGCCTATGTTTTAGCCTTATGTAACTATCACATGTGCTTTTCAAATATGGGAATAATTATAAAATATATTGAAAAAATGTGCTCTATATATTCTAACAGTCATCTCTCAATGTTGTTTTTTAGGCCTACACATGGCTGCAGAAAGAGATGGGCCCAGAAACCGACCCAGTGGTTATTGTCCGTTTTATTGGCTCCAGCCTGCTCTCCACAGACCTACGCACCCTCCTCCAGAGCATTTGTGAACAGATTGCAATAAACTACCGCTGCCTGATTCACTTTTTGCCTAACAAGATCCAGGAGATGAGGGAGCTCCTGATCAACCTTCTAGGGGAATCTTCATTCAACCGGCCCTTGGTCATCGTCCTGGATGCCCTAGAGCAGCTCACAGATTCCGATGAGGTTCGCAAGCTGTGGTGGCTCCCCATACATCTGCCTCGGACAGTCCGCATTGTAGTCTCAACGTTGCCCAACAAACATGGCATCCTGCAGAAGCTTCGACAGCTCATCCATGATGAGGGGTATTATGTGGAATTAATCCAGAGGGACCGCAAGGTCTGCAGCCAAACGTTAAAACAGCAGTTGCTGGGGGTGAAGAGAAAGGTCACATCAGGCCAACAGATCTATGTCAATGAGGCACTTGCCAAGTGTACATTGCCAATGTTTGTCAACCTCATCTACAGAGAAGTAGTTCATTGGAGGTCTCACAAAGATGTGGACGACAGGTCTCTGTGCTCCACAGTGCATGAAAGCATAGAACAGCTCTTCTACTCAGTGGAGAACAAGTTGGGCCAACGATTTGTCTTCCGAGCATTAGGGTATATCACCATGGCCAAGGCTGGGCTAACTGAAGTAGAGCTGGAAGATATTCTGTCCCTTGATAATATAGTTCTTGGCGATGTCATTTCGGCAACTTACCTCAAAAACCCCTTGAGGATCTCCTATGATTTGGTTGCAAGGCTCAAAGAGGAGCTGGCTGGTTATCTGGTGGAACGTCAGGTACGTAATGTCACCTTGATGGTTTGGGCCAACAGACACCTGCATCTCATTGCCCAGAAGCTGTATCTTAGCAACGAGGAGGACGTCCATCAAATGCACAGCCTCCTAGCTGAGTACTTCCTGGGGGCATGGGCAGGAGGCAGGAAGAAGATCTTCACTTACGATAATAACCACTTCACTTCCCTGAATATATCTCACCACAAAAACCCCCACCTTCAGCAGTCCCATGAAAAAACCTCCTCTGACAAGTACTCCTATGACAGACAGACTCCAGAGCAGCCTTGGGTGTTCCAGTGCAATCTGTTGGAGCCTGACATTTTCTTTGTCAACCATAGGAAGATGACAGAGCTGGTGTACCACCTAACCAGGAGTGGGCGCACTGATGACCTCATGTTCGGTGTTATCATGAACTTCAGCTGGCTGTACACAATGATCAAGATTGGCCAGTTTGAAAAGGCTTTAACAGACATTGACCTAGCTTACAGCTACACCCAAGAAAAAGAACTGAAGTTCCTGGCCACCACTCTCCGTAGCATCAAGGCAAAAGTAATGAAGAACCCAGCGTCTCTGTCTGCAGAACTGCAGCAAAGGCTTCTGCCAGTTGTCACCTCCCTCCCCAAGCTCAGACACCTCCTCCTGGAGTGTGACAAAGATGGCCCGAAGTACTGCTCCATTGTGCCTCTCCACTCCTCTATGGATGTCACCTACAGTCCAGAGAGGCTTCCTCTGTGCTCTAGCTACATGCAGATTGTGGAGATCTTGCCCACTCTCGCCCCAAACATAGTCCTTGTAGCCCTCGAAGATGGGTCTGTCAGCACCTGGGATGTAGAGAGCAGACAACTTCAAAGACAGATCGACACAGCCAGATCCGTTGTGCTTGGAATCAGGCTAACCACTGATGAAAAGTATCTGGTCGTGGCCACAACCAAAAACACGTTGCTCATCTATGATAATCACAAGTCCTGCCTTTTATCTGAGGTTGAAATCAAGGGATCCAAGCATGGTGGTGTCACTGGTGGGGTGGCCTTCATCAATGGTTTTACTTTGTCCACGCATCATGCTTTGGCTTGGCTTGAGGCTAGTAAAGACGTCAACGTTATTGACCTACTCTACGGTTGGCCTCTCTACCAGTTCCATTGCTGGTACGAGGTGACTTGTGTCCAGTGCTCTCCAGATGGAATGTATGCCTTCTGTGGCCAGTACCTCAACACTGCATCCATCTTTCATCTGGGAAATGGGGACAAGTTGTCCACTGTCACCTCTGAGTTTTCTGGGGGATTCGTAAAGTCCATTCTAGTTCTGGACACCCTTCACCAAATGGTGATGGTTGACAATGAGGGCAGTTTGTCAGTATGGAACACCAAAGAGATCACCAACCCACGTCTGATGGAGGATTACGATTGCAGAGGGGATGACAGTGAAGTGGTGGGCATTGAGTTATCTGAAGACCAGCGCTCCATTCTCATTTGCAAGGCCAGAAGTATCGAGGTTCTGGACACAAAAGTATGGAAAATGGTAGAGAAGTTCAAAGCAAAACGCACTGAACGCTTCGTGGCTGCTGTTCTCTCCAAGAATGGACAAAGCATTGTGGCCTCCATGGAGAACACCTCCTCCATCTTTGTCTGGAGGAGGGACAGTGGACAGTGCATGGCTAGCCTGATTGAGATCTCAGGTGCTATCGTCAAACTCATCAAATCAGCCCACCACAACCTGCTCCTTTCTGTTGCCAGCAGTGGAGTGCTGTCTGTCTGGGACATTGATATCATCACCGCCATGTCCAATATCGACAAAACAGGCAAGAAGATCCAGACCTTGCAGCTGTCCGGCAGAGAGGATTATGTGTTTACTATGGACGGTTCAGAAGCTGTCCACAAGTGGAACTTCAGCACCGGCTTTATTGAGACAGTCTTTAAGCACGAGGGCATAGTGGAGAACTGTGTCCTAACTTCCTCAGGGGATCTCATGGTGACTTCAGATGACAAGTCCAGTCAGTACATCTGGCAAACCAACACTGGAGAAAACATCTTCCGCATCAATGGACAGAGAATATCACAGCTGCTAATCACCCACAACGACCAGTTTGTGGTGTCCCTCTGTGAGCAGAATGCCTCCAGAGTGTGGAGGCTCGGCACCGGGCACAAAGTGTGCAACATTTTAGTCACCCTCCAGAGTGCACTGATCACCACAGCAAACACTTTCCTCGTGGGAACCTCCAAAAACAAGCTCCTCGCTGTCAGCCTGTGGTCGGGCAGCGTATCCAAGAAGTTTGTCTGCGATGATGGCATCAGCATCGTCAACTTCAAGCTCATTCCTGACTGCCCTGACTGCGTGGTGTTCATCACATCCACAGAGACCGTCATCATCTGGAGTGTGGCAGATGAGTCAGTTTGCAGGCGAGTCCAGCTGCCAACCAACTTCCTCAAAAATCTAGAGGACTTCCAGATCTCGCCTAATGGGAAACTAGGAATTGTCTCCAAAGGTGATGAGAATATTAATGTCCTGGATCTTCACAGCGGGAAGCTGAGGCTTGTCCATGCTGCTGGTATAATTTGGCGTCAGAAATTATCAAGAGATGGACGTTATCTAGTGTATGTCTGTTTCCGGAACTGTGATGAAGACGACGATGCTGGTGTTGTGTCCAATCTGATCGTGATGCGCCTTGCTGATGGCAAGAGCATCGGCACATGCTCCCTATACAAGACGCCCACCTTCCTATCTCTCTCCCAGCGAGCACTAAACATCATCATTGGCTTCGAGGACGGCAGCATCGGCACATACACAGTAGTGGATCGTGTGGATGCTGCCCTCAAGATAAAGATAGCCACCTCCAACAGCCGACAGATTGTCAACAATGCCTCGCAGAAGGTGCGGCCCAAATGTGGCAACCATTCCTTTAAGACCGTTGCCGACTGCACTTGGAGGGAGTCAACCGAGGTCTTCTCCAGGGACAGCCCTATCAACGTGTCGGACTCTGGTGAGGGTGAGTCGACCACGCCTACAAAAAAGACTGAACTGCTGCAGTGATAGGTGGAGATCAGAGAAGCGGGTGGAGTTAGGACAGGCAGGTGGAGATAGATGATGAAGTTTAGAATCTCTGGGGTTGCAGTTGATTCTTGTTTACAGCCACGTGATTCAGCTGCAGATGTCAGCCCTCTGGGTAGTTAATGGGCCGACCGTTTTAACGCTGCACTCAAATTATGTATTACTTACTTCCAACTTATGATAAAGTTTCTCTTTGTTTTACACACGAAGACTGTTAGAAAAATACTATGTTTTTTGAAAAGAAGAAAAATGTAAATTCTGTGAGTATTAGTTCGCCATTATGTGTCCTTTTTGCATTTGAAGAACAAAGTTATTATTCAAATGTCTTGGTCAAACATTTTCAAAGCCATTCCAGTGATCTTAGCCACTTTCATTGTACACTATCTTTATTTACATTGTGCACATTAAGCCATAATGTTTAAGAATAGATTTATGTTTGTATCAACATCAGTCGGTACTGTACAAAAAAAGGAAGAACTATGAACATATGTACATATCCCTTTTTGGCTGCTGCAATTTGTGCAACTCCTTAAAAATGTTATGTTGTGCTTAATGCAATCAAAGTGAGTGCCTGGAATTTAAAATGTTCTTTATGTGCAGATTACAAGATTTATGAAAATGCAGGGAATTTGTAAACACAGTATACACACAGTTACATAATACTTGCATTGATGTTAAATCTAAGCAATCAGTGTACTGAAATCCAGTCAACAACACGAGAGATCGATGGCATTGCTCTTTGTGATGATAGCTGTAGAAATTTCTTGGAACAGTTTACGTAAATTTGGTGTGAATTTACCTGCAGTTCCATCGGTTTGTGTGCTGTTTGTGTTAAGGGAAACACCACTATTGAGCATACAGTGTAGCATAGCACCATACACATTCACGCCTTAAACAGTGTATTTGCTTTAGGTTTAGTGGAGTTTCTTCAAATGTTCCAGTAGAAAAGGACAGAGTGATATTAGCCCAATGTTTCACTGAAACAACCTGGTCATGTGAATATACTTATAGGTTTAGGTGGAAGCACTTTATGAGTGGTTTGTGAGAAATTATTAGATTTATTCATAGGAACTATTGTGTAAATTGTTTAAAGTGATCTAGAGTTGTCTTAAAATAGGTATTGGATTTGCCTACAAAAATACACAAGGCCATCCAGGTACTTGCAGGCTACAGTTAACTCACTTGAAATGCTACAGTCTCTATATGTATGCCTGGTATCAATACGAATTAAGATGCCGTCATTTTAACGCCTGAGACATGCAGGAAACTTGGAAATATGGGATCAAATAAGGGTCGATAAGATTTTGAGCTTGTGAAATGATGTTTAGAAATAATTTAAAAACCTTTGGTTGTACATCAGCTTTTGTAAACCTGTGATAAAAAACTTTGCATGGAAAATTCAAGATTGTGAATGTGTAGGGAAAAAAATTGTAGTTGCAGAAAAAAATTGTGACTGTCAAAATAAAATAAATAAATATATAATAATAATAATAATATAATTTTTTTTTAAAAGATAAATAATATTTTGTCAACTGTGAGATTACACTGAAAAAAAAACTGCCTGTTGTGAACATCTGAGTACAGGTGCAAAGCAGAAAACTGTTAGATGAACCCACATTTAAGCTGTAAAACTTTTACAGCCAAAATCATGACCAAAATTTACACTTTCAATCACTTTTTTTTACTTCTACTTGTACTTTCTGCTTCGAATCTGTACCCGGATCACACAACCAGTCTTTGAGTTACCTCAGTGTTGATATTATTTGTGCACAAATTGTATTTAGACATTCTGAAATTATTTCTACAATACAAATTTTTTCTTACATCTTCACAGTGTTTACAAGGGTGATATATCTCTTAATCTTTTTGACCCTTGAGCCCATAGAAATGTGACTCTGGTTACATCGTGACAGGCTGAAATAACAGCTGGTTTTCTGACAATCTGCTGACAAAGAGTTCATCTATGAGGTCGTACCTTGCAGGTACCATGATCGTTTTTTTAAGCATGTCTGTAATAACCCAAAACGCAATTTTGAGCTCCGATGAGACCAATCGTCTGCCAGGCATGATTGAAAACCACACACTTACACTTTGACATATACCTTTTAAAGGGCTATTCCTCTTATTATATGTTTACTAGTTTTGAACTGTTAATATAATGGCCCTTGGATAATTTCAAACTGGGTAGCAGCATCAAGCTTTAAAATACTTTATTTCCCAAGAGTTTCTAAATTGAAAAAAAAAAGATATTATGTAATTGCCAAAGTCCCGATTATAGTTTCATTTTGTTGACTGTCTCATTTGTTTTTTTAGGCTTGTACTGTAATTATATTGTTACCAAATTGTTTCAGTGTTCTACTGTGATTATGTTTATGATAGAGACAATGTGCTATCTTTGCTAAAAAGTTTAAAAATATATTGGAATGCCAGTTTAAGAGTATATTTGAATGTGTCCATATGGGAGCCAGTAAACGGTATTATTGTATGTTAAGTAACTTGAATGACTTTTAATAACTTACATGTTTGCAACTCATAGTTGACATACTGGTATAATGAATGTTTCTATTGTATTCTTTGTATTGTCAGGACTGACTTACCTGTTTAGAGATTTATATTTTCATAAATGTTGTACTTACATTTTGTTACAGAGTTGTTTAACTGGAATTCAAACAGAAAAGAAACTTATGTCTGAAGCAATATGAAACTAGTGTGTATGCATCGTTTGTATGGAACATTTTAATGTAATAAAATGGTTCACTTTTTGCCTCCACTGCACCGCCTCGGGCTTTTCACTGTAATGAGAGGTTGCTACGGGATGTCTCGTTCATGTTTCTGCACAAAGCCTTTTATTTACTGCCTTTGATTTCAGAGAAGACGATGACTGACGTGAACAAATTCTCTTCTAACTGGCTACAATTAGCCCGGTCCTGACGTACAGGTAGCTGTAAGTTAAGTTGCAGAGCATGCTGTGAAACAGGTAATTCATGTTTTTTTTTTGTTGTTTTTCCGAATCAGAAAAAACACTGACAGTGCTGACAGCCTCACACACACACACACACACACACACAAACACACAACAGAGCTGTAAAATGATTTGATAGGCCAGTAATTGCGCTTCTCCGCTTGATGCCGCATGCCTGACAAGCGTGGTGAATATTTCTCCAACACTGGCTGACATTGTCATTATAATTAGCCGATGCATGTGTGGTGCACCTGTACGGTGCCCCGCGCCAAACACACACACAAATTTGCAAGGCAAACACATCCAGGATCAAGCTGCGATTGGCCAATAAAAGCCTGTTGCTTTGGGCTACCGTTTTAATTTCCCAGTGGTGTCACTCTAAGCCAATCTTTGTGTCTGTGTGCGAGTGTATGTGTGTGTGTGTGTGTGTGTGTGTGTGTCCTGTCTCCACGGCAACATCAGGTCCATAGCGGTGACGGGCTTGGTCACGCCTCTCATTGTAATGATGGTGAGCTCATGTCTGTTGGCTATTGGGGCTGCTTCCAGTCCTTATGACAACAAGGGCTTGACTATCGCTAGCACATTCCACCTGCAGCGCCACACAGGCATATAATTACACCACTTGTTTGTTGAACAGGAGGTCTCCACAGGTCATAGTGTGTGTGTGTCTGTGTGTGTTCCTATGTGTGTGTCCTACATAAGGTACAGTATGACATTGCCTCCTATTTGTTCAGCCCTAAAATAGCCTCTTCATTGTCAGCTGCATTTACTCTATAAACCAGGGCCCTCCTTTGGTCATCCTTGTATTTTTTACAACTGTAACCTGTATTTTCAGCAATAGGGAAACCTATGAGTCACCTATATATCTCCCCATCCCCCTTCTACTCTCTGGCAGGCCAGATAAACCAGCCACAACTAAACACTTTTACCTTACTGGCAGCTGAAATTTAAGTAGAAGCAAAACCCTGCACCGTATAAGCTCAAAAAAATACTCCAAATCCTCTGTTTGTTTGAGTACTACCGCCTGTTTGACTAACTAGAAGCCTTTCACCAAATATGGGATGTTTGCACTGGGAATTCACACCAATTTCAGGCCGCTCAAAGTCAAAACGTACATTTTACAAAGTACCATTCCTTGTCTGTGAGGCGAGTTATAACAAATCCAATCACTGAGACACAATCGACGCTCATTTTCATCCCTTTTATCTTGTTTTCTTTCCCCACATTTCCCCCTTTGCGTCAACGCTAGACCACAGTTTGGAAAGATAGCTACCAACAAGCCCTGACCTAATTCCTCCAAAGGCATGCTGGGAGGAGAGACGCCGATATGTGAAAGCTTCCTCGCTCTATTTTGATTTCAGGTGAACAGTAGGAAACGGGAGATGTCAGAAGAGCTGTTTGCCTGTGATAGTTTAGAAGAGATTATAGCGTCCACTCTGTGCTGCTGCGGTTGGGGTTTTTTGATGTGAACGCTCAGGACAGAGGAGGAAATTACACATGGTGAGGGGTACAGACAACGGCAGCTAAAAGCTCCTGCACAAAAATCCAATTTACTGACTAAACTTAAGGTTTTGTCGGAATTAATCATTACAGTGAAGTGCTTTTCTTTCTCTTTTGATTTTAGACAATGAGACTATTTTAAAGGCACCAGTCCAGGAATGACTCAGTACATTTCAAAGTCCATTTGTTTTTCTGCCAACTGACACGTCACTGCTGAAGCTAAACAATGAGGATATTCAACAGTGTTTCACAATGAATCAAAGTTATCACTTTTTGGTATGAAGAGTCATTAAAATGACAAAGATGACTAGCATTAAGATTTAGTTCTGAGGTCATGCACACCCAAGATAAACATTCAAATTACTTATTACTTATTTTAGTTACCGAAAAGGTCAAAACAACAATGTTTGTTTTAACCTTTTATAGCAAACTTCTGGAGATTTCAGTCAGCAAGTGTTAGATAGAGGCGAACTTTGAGCCTCAACATAGACGAGAACCTTCTTAGAGTTCTCCAAAAATTGGAAATTTCATGATCTACATTCCATGACCACATCAATATAGATTCTTCACTTTCTTGCCAAGAGTTGATACCACACTCATCTCTGTACGGTAAATATGAAGCTGCAGCCAGGAGACGATTAGGTTAGCTTAGCTTAGCATAAAAACTGCAGCAGGAGGAAACAACTAGCTGTCCAACAGCCACACGCCACGCTCGGTTTAAACAGTAGCGTGGTGTGGGGAACATTTTGGAGGAAGCCAAGTGAGACAAATCCTCTAATCTATTAGAGCTCCCGGTATCATTTTGCATGAATTTGTATCATACAGATGCAGACAGGGCCCTGGGAAGCGGCGAGGGGTGCTGTAAAACTCACAGTCGGAGCTGCGAGCCACCTTCGCCCTGGGCCTTTCCAACCCCGTCCGTTGAGAAGTGGAACAATATTTTCAGTACATTATGAAACCGTAGCGGGCTGGATGTCAGAACACTTTGATTTCATTTGAACTAGGCAAGACAATGGTTGATTATGATTGGATAAAGGTCCAACATGTTAGACGCCATATAGACATTATCACCACTTTATTACCTTGACACCTGAAAGTGTGTGTGGGGGGGGGGGGAATCTCGTTGTCCAGCCTATTCTGGCAAACACGGTGCTAAACATCTCATCAATTTTTGCATTTTCTTATTAATTTATACATGGGTTCTGTCCGTGGTGCTGAATTTCTGTGTCTAAACAACCGCAATAAAACAACTAATGTTGTTAAAACAACTAATGTTGAGATCTGTAGAGGAAATACGAAGCACCGCCCACCAGCCGGAGCACAGCCAATAGGAAGGCTCAATAGGAACGCTCTCTCTCTGAAATGACCTGTGATTGGCCAAAGTCTCCCATCAAGGGCTAGATTATTTTTAAAGCCTGAAAACAGAGCCACGAGGAGGTGCAGAAGTGTAGTTATCTCTCAGAGCACTTGAATTACAATATGCTGAAAGGTTATTATGGAATTTTTGCCCAATGATGCCCAAAATATTCTGCCTACTGCAGCTTTCAGTGGACTGACTAACATGCCGCGAAATCCAGGCAAGCAAGGCACAATAAGCAATATAACCGAATGAAAATTGCACACGTAGCTACATGAGCAGTTCAGTCACAACAATAAAAGCCACAGAGAGAGGAGATGTGTAATTCACTCACCATATTCGAAGAGGAAGGCCATTCTCCTGCCTTTCGTGGTGGTGAAGTGGTCAATAACCATGTTGTAGAAGTTCCCACTGGCCTTTAGGTCCTCCACAACAGCAGAGTCAGAGGATATTTTGGCCAGGTTGACAAGTCCGTCCAGTCCACACGTGTTCATCAGGTCCGCTTTTATCCTTTTTGGACAGGAAAAGAAGCAAATCCTTGTCAAAAAGAAGACACGGCCAGCAAAATGAAGTTTAGAGTTACCAGCTAAGCTAACGTTAGCTACTCTGTGCAGACATAGTTTTCCTCATTAAAAGTCTAAATTCTTCCTTTTTTTCCTCTTCAGTACTCAGCTCTAGTTTTGGTGTTGGCCTGCGGTCAGAGTTAAGATTTTAAACTGCTGCTGTAGTTTAGTAAAATAGTTTCTTACCAACAAACTCGAAATCTCCACTCTCAATTACTGCACTTGCTAATGTTTGCTACCTGCTAACTATCAATACGACGTTGATGCGATTTCATTGGTGGAGGCTTGGCAGGTGGTATGACGGCATGACGCCTCCTCTGATTGGTTAATCCCTAAAACAATCTCACCACGGATATTACATTGCTCCACAGCAGGAGTGCAATACCATGTTTTCACCACACATAGCATTTTGGGGGGCGCTGTTTCACTCATTAAAACACTCAATGTCTCCTGGCTGTTCAAATTAAACAGACAGATATGAGAGTGGTATCTTCTTATCTCACTCTTTGCAATAAAGCACATAAGTGTATTCCCTAAAATATTTAACTATTTATTTGTATTTTTTTATTTTTTTTATTAGAACTTTTGGCAACCCTCTTTCCTCTGTGTTTCATTCTTTCAAAGGAGCCTTGTTGTAAAAAGAAAAATGTAAAAAAAAAGGGAGGAAGCAGTGTAGTGAGAACAGTATTCTCCGCTGGCCGTGTCTTTGAAAAATGTCTAGAAGGGCTCTATTTTGCATTTGACGTGTCACATTGTTGTCATGTTTTGTGTCTTCGCCAGGATGTTAGCCGCCATCCTGTCAACCGCAGCCGGAGCAGGAAAAACCTTCAGAGACATTCAGAGTATATTCTTTTTCCAAAAGCCTGTGTCTGAAAGTGCTTCATACCTTCATACTCACACATACATACTGCAGTCATGCATTTATCACAGACAGAGAAGTTATTCAGAATAGTTTCCACTTATTTTTTTAATTCATGTAATTTCCACTATAAAGCACAACCCAGAGCAAGATAAGGCCAAAAACTACCTCCCTGTAGCCCCATTTAACCCATACTTTATGTTATCATTTGTAACATCTTCATGAGGCAGCACCAAATATAACTTTAATGTCCGTGCATCTGTAAACACTCAAACCGGTTTTTCAGTTTTGTGTCATCCTCAGAGAAGTCATTTGTCTATCAAATCATGCAAAACAGTAAAAATGCAACAACAAAAAAGAAAAAAAAATACGTTGTTCAAGAGCACTTTTGATGGATAGTCTCTGAAAACAGGTTACATTACATTACATTATATCCTCAATTTTTTAATAATAATAACTCTTTTGTACATGTTTTCAGTGTAAATGTTGGATCAGACTCACACTCAGAGACTTTTCTTTTTCTTTCTTTTTTTTTCTTGTTCTGGGTTGAAGCCAAGTTTTGTTAAGTAAGAAGCAAGTGTTAAAGGGGTGATTCCACTCTAATCGCATCCAAGTCATATGATCAACTTTGAGGAGGCTGGTCAGGTTAAGCTGAGTCAAGCTAGACACAGTTTGGCATGTCAAACAGGAAGTCAATTATATTAAAACCTCATATGACATCTTGATGGTGTTCTAGAGATTTGTCAAGTATTTAATACTCTTATCAACATGGGAGTGGGCAAATATGCTTGCTTTATGCAAATGTATGTATATATTTATTATTGGAAATCAATTAACAACACAAAACAATAACAAATTGGCAGATACTGCATGTAGCATAACAAATATGCAAAAATCATAACATGGCAAACTCAAGCCCAACAGGCAACAACACCTGTCAATGTGTCAGTGTGCTGACTTGACTATGACCTGCCCCAAACTGCATGTGATTATCATAAAGTGGGCATGTCTGTAAAGCGGAGACTCGTGGGTACCCATAGAACCCATTTTTATTCACATATCTTGAGGTCAGAGGTCAAGGGACCCCTTTGAAAATGACCATGAAAGTTTTTCCTGACCAAAATTTTGCATAAGTTTGGAGCGTTATTTAAACTATGACATGGTTTGACATGGTACAAATGGATTTCTTAGGTTTTCTAGTTTCATATATTACCAGTATCTTCACCCTACCTTTAAAACTGAGCCCACTACAATCTCCGAAAGATCGATTGAGTTAACGCGTTAAAGAAATTAGTGGCGTTAATATCAATTTGCGTTAACGCGTTATCACGTTAACTTTAGCAGCCCTAATTTATGTTATACTGGATTTAGTGATGCATTAATGTGTACATCACTTTAATGTTGCAGCTGGTAAAGGTGGGGCTTATTTCAACTGAATACTGATCTTACCGTAATCTATAATAATACAAAAATAATGCATTACTTGATTAAACTTTGTATAATAATCTAAATCTGCAAAGTAACTAGTAACTTAAGTTGTCAAATAAATGTAGTGGAGTAAAAAGTACATTATTTGTCTCTGAAATATAGTAGAGTAAAAGTATAAAGTTGTATAAAATGGAAATACTCAAGTAAAGTACTTGAGTAAATGTACTTAGTTACATTCCACCGCTGCAACTAAGTAAACTCAGTTTAGTACCCTATAATGGATCAATATTCTAAATATTTTGTCAGGGGTCATAGGTTTTATTTTGAAAGCGGTGACAGGAAACAGCTGTAGTTCCCTGTGTTGTAGTTTGTTAGTGGTCCACTAGTTTCCCAGGCTAACTAACCATCAGACGTGCTGTTCAAACAGGAGACATGGGACTGTGGAGTCACAGAGGGGGGGGAAACGCTTCTCCACCACAACAACTCCAACCAAACCGAGGAAGTCATGTCCAGCTGAAGATGTTCAATGGAGCCTCTACTTTTTCACCTGCGTGAATTTCTAATTTCCTACTCAGTAACGGACCGGGAAGAGGGACAACTTAAATGACAACTGAAAGTTATCCGTGCATTTACCTCATGATACCTAGGGCAAAGTGCCACACCTTCGCTTAGCGCAACAGGTAGGTCGAAACAAGCATTTGCTTTTTGTCTTTCTGGCTCGCTTATATCATAAATAATGCTCTAAATGAACTTTGAAGAGTGTGAAAAGTGTTGTTATTGCGTTATTAAACCTTTGCTGACGCCGCTTCGACGGTTATTCACAGCGACAGGTGAACGGTGAGGAGTGATGTCAGCCATATGGCGCTAAACAAAGAAATACTACAATACCTTTTACGATATTATGCAAGTTATGGTAGTTATAAAGGGTACTTTATGCCTGTTAAAGTGAATACAGTAAATAAAGATACAAAAGTATAATAATAAGACAGTTGTAAGCAAATTTTTTTAGGTTTAGTACTGATAATGGAGATGTGACTGTACACCTGTTGAACACCTGTTGCACATAATGGCATATGCTATTAACACAAACAAATTAATAATAGATACATGTAGGTTTTGTAAGTAGGCATGGTCGCAAACAGGATTTAGAAAATATCGAGTCTCCTCAATGCAGCATCTCGCCATTTTTAAAGACATTTTGATAAAAAAAACATAAAGAAGGTATCTCAAAGTTTTTAATTATTTGGATTTTTCTTATTTTTATTTGTTCATTTAAGTGTTCCAATAATTTCTGTAAATTTTACATTTTAAAAACATTTTCCTCACTACCTGAAATACAATTCTGGTAGAGAAATTCTTATTTTTTTTTTTTTTTTTTTTTTGCCCTATAAATAGTGAAATTTAAAAATAATGAGTCACAGAATCGGCCTGTAAAATACCCACCATGTGTAAGTTATTAATCAGTCATTTTCATTTGTCATTTTCTCATTTTCTTTCTTCGAACCGTATGCTATAGCTGGTTGTGTGGCCATCTTGGTTGTTGGTGTTGTTGTCCAGTGTCTTATAAGCCCATATGGGCACCAAATGGTGCAGGACACTCAAATATACAAATCAATCAATCAAAAATATTAATTTGGATCAATTTCTTTATCAAAATCTTACTTCATAGATCAGTTAAAGTGAGAACATTTTTTGAAAAATGCCCGTTATAATTTTCCATAACCAACGTTAGTATGACTAACACTCCAGAAAACCAAAGATATTCAATTTACAATAATATAAAACTGAAAAAAGAAACAAATCCTCACATGTATATAGCTGGTACCCGCAAATGTTTAACCTTTTTTTGCTTAAACGAATAACCAATCACCAGAATAGTTGCCAAATAATTTTCTGTTGATCTGCTAGTAGAATGTAAATGTGTATACCTGTGTAAAAACAAAACTAAAGTATGTAGCAGTAGTAGTTTCAGTATGTTGCACACAGTGCTGTAAATGTGACATACTGAAGTTGAAACTGTCCATCCCACCCTGAACACACTGAAGTTAATGAGTGAATGGAGGGCTGTTATTGGGGACATTTGTTCTTTGTTGGGATGGAGTGGAGACGTGGAGGTGGAGGTGGAGGTGGAGGAGCGGTCTTGAACCAGTTAGCCAGAACCCATGTGCACGGCCTTGGGCTTTGTTTGCACATCTAACATGTAGCCACGCTGAACTCTGGGTCACTTAACATGGCATACAAACTTGATGCCCGAGCTCAAAACATATCCTGTCTGTCGTTTACAACACTCTTGAACATGATGTTAACAGCTATCATACATCAAGTGTCTCTTCGAACTCATGATGACGGTTGTCTCACGTGTTTTTTTTACCTCCAGGCAGGTTGGATTTACAACATCCTGACAATGGATTTCAACAAGATGCTAAGCTGCGGTTTGCTAAACCCATTTAACTCGGCTTTATTGGCGGACTCCACCCATGTGACCGCCTAATAGACAAAACAAGCCATTAAAAGTGTATGCAAATAATATTTGCCAAAGGGCTAGTTTGCTTTGCACCAGGGCTGCTCCTGCAGGATGACTCGACCCGAAACAGGATGTAAACATGAGAATGGAGCTCAGTGCTGTTGTTGTACAGATAAGGATGTGTTGTTGTGTAATAGAAGGGAAACTATATGATTTATTATATTATATATCACTTTTTTGACATTTAAACAGTGGGCAACTCCGGGTCTGAAAAGTGAAGTCAGTGCTGAAGAGCCTTAAATTCTTTCTAATAGCCAGCAGGGGGCGACTGATTGTATAGAAGTCTATGAGAAAATGAGCCTACATCTCACTTGATTTATACCTCAGTAAACATTGTAAACATGAGTTTATGGTCTCAATCGCTAGTTTCAAGTCTTCTTTAATACAACATGATGTTCATTTAGTAAATTATGGTCCCATTTAGAGTCAAATAGACCATAAAGCAGGCTATGCTTTAGGGCGTGGCTTGTGAATTCATACTACCTGTTGTCAGGATGTTCGTCTTACGACTTTAATCCTTTCATAGTGTGTTTTCAGTTCATGAAAGTTAATTGTAACATTTGGTTACTTAAAACTGTATATTATTCAACATTCGGTTGTTCTTAGCTCCACCCTCTCGTGTCACTTTTGGTTGCAAAAAAACAAGATAGCGAAGGCCAAAAACCAGTATCAAACCTGGATAAGGTATGTAAAGATATCATCCTTAGAAACAAAAAAAGAAAAACTGATTTTTGTTTACATAATGGTTGTTTGAATGTTAAAGAATCAGCCTGAAGATGTTGTTTAGCCTCCGTTTTATTTCCCGCTGACTCTATATCATTTAAAAGTGCACTCCTCTTCGGCTCTTCGCAGGCTTGTTTACTCGCTTAAAGTACAATTCAGAGCTCCTGGGTCAGGAGGATTCTGCTGCCTACAGCAGCAGCTCTGTTTGCAGTGTGAGAGAGAGGAGGGGAGTGCTATTGATAAGTGTGTGGGCTGCTGGGTAATAGAGAGGAGACAGGACTTGTTTTCATCAGACTGCTGCCCAAGGCCGTCTGGAAACCATCATATTACACACACGAACACACACTCGGCTCCGCGATATCACCTGAAATCAGAGGAGGTATTTTCAGATTATTTTTGGACCGGCCGATCAATCGCATGTCACTTGATTGACCTCCCCAAAACAGCAACTCTATGTGTAAGCAGAAACTTGAAGTAACTGCAGATCGACCCTTAACGATGACTAACTTTATATAAATCGGTCGCCATGAGAACTCACCATGGATGCACATGCCCAATCACTCCAGGCTTATTCAAAATCAGACAGCTCAAGGTCAGCTCGTCAAGCACACGTGTCCAACAACTCAAATCAAAAAGTCTTATTCTGAATTGATTTCCTTTCCTTCTATTTGATAACAGATACTCGACGGTGTTTCCTTGTGCGAGCCGCAATTGAGAAAGTTACACAGTAACGTCACTCTGATGAATAGCCCGAGCACTTTTATGGGAAGCGTTATCAGGTGTGGAAGGTTATCTCATTTACTGTACATGCAGGTCATTAAAAGCTGGATAAAGCAGCGGGTGAGACAGCAGCGTTTTTTTTTTTTTGTCATTACACAGACTTTAAAATCGCGTATTGACATTTCAGCTGGATGTTAAAAGCCTCGGAGCAGATAAGAGGCCTAAATTGACCACCTTATCGAATGCCGCAGTTCTCTTTCAGCAGAGAAATTCAGCCAGAGGGTCACACTGGTGAATACAAGGAAATCCTGTCAGTAAATGCTTTGTTTTCATTTTCTACTTCACGTTCATGAGCACACATGTGAGATAAAAGCCAGTTGCAGCTTGATAAAGTGGAATTGGTTGTAGGTCGGGATTAATTTCGCACCTGGAGGAAAGAACAAGGCTGCGTGTTGAGATTAAGTGAAGAATTATTATTTGTAATTCATGATGAAATTAAGAAATAATTAATGCGTCTCAGTAAACAAAGATCTGTTTAACCGACCGAGGAAGTGCATTTTAAATATTGATAAACTGAAAGGTAATTCAGCATTTCATACAGATTGTTAGCAATACGGATGCCATACTGTAATCACGGCTTTTAGAGCAGGTATTGGTCACTGATTTACTGTCATTAGAATTAGCTGATCCTGATCACTGATTGGTTGGACTCACTACTCCAAAATGTTAGTTTTTTTTCCTCCGTACCATTTGCTTTTCAATGTATGTCATTAGGGCTGCAACTAAAGATTGTTTTCATTATCCGTTAATATGCTGATTATTCTCTTAAAGGAACAGTGTGTAACAATTAGGGGGATCTATTGGCAGAAATTGAATATATTATTAATAAGTATGCTTTCTTTAGTGTATAATCACCTGATAATAAGAGTCGTTGCGTTTTCGTTACTTAAGAATGAGTCGTTTATATCTACATACGTCTTCTTCAACGGAGTCCGCCATGTTCAGAACGGACAAACCAATCTATGTTAACTTTTCCTGCTTGGGCCGGAGTTGATAACGTTACTCGCTGCCGTCGCTGCCGCTCTCTCTCTCTCTTGCTTCACCACTCATTTCCCACATACACACACACACTCTACGCACTGGCTTTACTCCTCTACTCCACTTGGCACACGGGAGAGGCTACAGTTGGTTGCCTTCTCCTCACCTCACCGCTAGATACCGCCAGATCCTACACACTGGATCTTTAATTGATCAATTTGGTCAATAAAATGTCCAAAAAATAGTGAGAAAATTGACTATCACAATGCACCAGAGCATGGTAACATAATCAAACTGCTGCCTTTTCTCCGACCAACACTCCGAAACCCCAAAAGCATTCAGTTATTTGTCACAGAGGACTAAGAAAACTACCAAATATTCACATTAAAAAGCTTGATCCAGTGACATTTTTTTTTGCCAGTTTTGCATAAAAATGACTTGTTATAATATTTTACAATCAGCAGCTGCCAGGAATATCTTCCTCCTCTGCATGTCTTCCTGAGCAGCTTATCAGATCAGGTGATAAAATGACAGTGTTTGCTTGTTTTTCACACACACCTCCTGAAACTGCCAAACAGGAGAGTCCTGCTTGGCCTCATGTCAGTAACGCAGACCCACACTTATTTCATCCATGAGACCCTTCGTGCTGTGCATTGGCTGAGAAGGAGTTTTGGGTTGTGACACACAATGTCTGCACGTGCTGCAGTTTAGCTAGAACAGCAGCTTCAGTCTTGTGTCTACACAGGATGCGTTCAGGTGCACTGCTTGTTGTAGGTCACCCGCATTTTGTCAGCGCCAGAGGCCAACACACATCAAGAAATTGCTCTGGGCCACGGCTGCATGTGTAAAGCATGAGTAAAACACAAGCCGTAACTCAGTCTGAGTGCAGACGGCTGTATTGATTGAAATAGGAGCGCATGAGACGGACGACTGAAAAACGCAGTGTAGTGTAGACAACATGTGACTCATTTCCTTGCCGTGTAGACGTACAAAACTATGATACATCCCAAAAATATTCCTTTAAAATTCTGTTTTTGCTTAGAAAATAATGTGGACCGCAGTGGTGGATCAGTTTGGAGCTGCAACGTATAATTTTTTTCATTACTGACTAATCTGCAGATTATTTTTACTCCATTAATAGACTAGTCATTTTGTCTATAAAATTTAAAAAAAGGCCTAAAATTATGTCTTTAAAAGCCTTGTTTTGACCGACCAACAGTCCAAAACACAAAGATATTCAGTTTACAGTGATATAAACATTTAAAAAGCAGTAAATTCTCACATTTGAGAAGCTGGAACCAGTGACTATTTGGCACTTTTGCCTGATAAACAACTTAAAATAAAAATATCGAAATAGTTGCACATTAATTTTATTTTGGATGACTAATCGATTCATCATCTGCTAAAAAAAAAAGATTCCTCCCGGTTCCTCTTTTACATGCACATCTGTTGTAAATTCCTGCAATATTTCTTTCCACATTGTCTTGGCGGTTGTGACGAAACACGCCGTAGATATAGCAAAAGATAAAGAACAATAAACAACAGACAGTCAGATGGATGTCGGACCAGTTAGCCCACTTTTCCATCACCACACCCCTCCGACGTGAACACGATCTCCCTTCTCACTGTCCCTTCGCACACACCAAACACCAATACACACACTCTGACCGAGTGTTAAGCTATAAATTGTGACTTTATAATGTAACACACAGCTTACATAAGCAGAACAGATCTATCAGGTGACCGGGCTACGGTCTACTCTGTGAAAGACTCGTCTCCTTTTGTTGAAAAGTTCACCGGAGACCCTCCAGAGAAATATTCATATCTATACCTCAGGCAGCAACTCTCCGAAACGTGCATTAAATTACTGTCAGCAGATAAGACAAAACTGATCTGTTAGCGAGCCTCTAATGTTTTTCAAGCTCTCTCTGTTTTGTCTACCTGAACCTCGTCTACCTGCATGTAGTTTTTATAGCGGTTTTTAATGTGCGGTGTTTAGACCAGCAGCTCAAACCCACAGTTACACAGAAAAGGTTGTGGATAGATTTCAGTCTTCCAAGGGCACGACAAACACAACCGGTATCAGATATGCGACACTGAAGGAAGACTATATCTCAAGGAGGAGACAGTGTGTTTTTGTGTCTTGAGGTTGGTGTGAGAGGCCGGAGATCAAATCGCTAAACGCCTATTTATTCGTATTTTTTCCATGTTTAAAGGTGCCCTGTCTTTTCTTGTAAGCAAACAAAAGTTTGAATTCAGTGTTAAAAAAAATCGATAAAGCATAGTATCGCAGTATTTTGCAAGGCAATATTGTATCGATACAGGGACGTCAAGTATAGATTTGTTATTATGTAAACTAACCTCTTAACAATCAGACGGTGGGCCCGGCTGCCGTTCTGTCTTCCAGATGTTGTAAGTTAAAGTTAGAGTGAATATACTGGTATCATATGAAACTAGAAAACCTAAGGAACCGATTGGTACCAGCCATGTCGTGTTAGCTCGACGGTAAATACCGCTCCAAAGTTAGGCAAAATTTTGGCGAGGAAAAACAGGCATGGCCATTTTCAAAGGGGTCCCCTTGACCTCTGACCTCAAGATATGTGAATGAAAACTCTGAGATGAACAGAGTGAAAACTGCATCTCATTAGATAAAACAGATGTTGACAAACTGCATAATTTCCAGTTGAAAAAAGCTAATAAAACGCACTATATCGCGCAATATTTCGCAATATATCTTCAATATATCTAAGATCGTATCATGACTTAGTGATTCCCTCTTGACACGTTACCACCACCCGTATTTGGTGCGAAACCATACGCAGGAATGTGTTTGACATCAATACGCGTATTCGCTTCCTTGCAAAGAGTCAGATGAGAAGATTGATACCACTCTGTCTGCTAAATATGAAGCTACAGCCTGGATTTCGCTCAGCCTAGCTCTGTCCAAAGGTAAAAACATCATTTTCAGTTGTTGCCAATATCATCCTCTCTGGGAATGAAACCCTTATTAGTATTTTTATGAAAATAACCACTCCACCCCCTCAGACAATAACTCTTTACAGGTATTTTCTACTGGACACTTTCCAGAGGAAGAATTATTTTAAGCCTTATCTTTCCAGATGAAATTTACCGCCCGCAGCAATTGTTCAAAACTGGCTCTGACTGCCAGTTCCTCGGGTATCCCCCGGATTTCAATCCGGTCCACTTTTAGGGGACGCTCTACAGCAATCTCACTTTTATTGCACCTGTTTCTCCAAGATGAAACGTTTCAATTTCCCCCCGGAGAAAACCGCGGAGAAAAAAAAATGGGAGCTCGGCCAAGCTGCCAGCGCTGAAATATCTCTCCCCTTCAGTAATCGTCCTCCGATCTTCCCTATCATAAAAAACGGGAGCAATATCTAATATATTGAATGGCACAGGGAGCAGATAGAGCGACTGTTATTGCCGGCCAACAATGGCCAATATGGGAATGAATGATAGTCATTTGATGCGCAGATTGAATCCTTGATCTCATCATGACTTTGGAAAGTCTCCAGGGGAACAACATGATTGGTCATTTAGATGTTCTGGTGTGAATGTGAGTCAGGTACTGTTGGTTACTGTAAAGCCTCATTACTGACTCTGGACCTGTCTCCCCCAACACCTCAAACATCAAAACCCATCTATTTAAATTCACGTTTAATCTGTGATCCATTAGCCCCCCCACTGTTATTGCTTTTACTGTTTCTCTTACTGTCTTTTTTTTTTTACCATGTAAAGTGCTTTGAGTACCTTTTAAAGCACTATAGACATAAAAGACATTTTCTTTGTCTTAATACACTGAACATGTTTAGATTCTGACTGCAAAGCAACTTAAAGACGTCATCTTGGGCTTTGTGAAATTGTTATGGACATTTTTCTCTATTTAATCTAGTTTATACTAGACTAAACAATCAACTGGTTAATCAAGAAAATAATCAGCAGATTAATCGATAATGAAAATAATTTTTAGCTGCAGCCCTTTACTGAAATGAAGCAAGACCCTAGCTTCGGGTCTCGAGTCGGGTTCAAGTCTCAAATTTGCCAGAAGCAGTTTCATTCAGCTGGGTTGGGTCTTAAAGGTTTTATTGATAACATTTTTATGTAGACAAATATTTATCCACAGAGCCTTTAGAAAGGTCCCGAATAAAAGTATGGCTTTTCCTGATAAAAGAAATTATGATTGTGAATTAATCATTTAAACTTCTAACAAGGCTTGTGAGCCAATAGTAAAACGACGTTGGTATCACGTGGTATCTCTGGGTCGTCAGTTAGTGTGGAAAAAACAGATAAATGGCTGAGATTGGTGCCTGGCAACGACTTGTTATGAAGTAAATGCAATGGAACGGGAGAGGGATAATGAGCCATCCACTGGCTGAATGTTATCAATGTTATCAATGGCACCTTTAAAGGCACAGTGTGTAGGATTTGGTGGCATATAGTGACGTGGTTGCAGATTGCAACCAAGTAGAGTACCCCTCCGCTCGCTCCTCCCTTTCCAAGACTGCGGTAACGTGAGCCGCCAAGTGTAAAACCGTGGTAACGCCGTTCGCCTCGCTCAGAGGCCATCCTCACCATAATAACACTACTTTAGGAGCAACGGCAATCAGACGGCGGTACCACTCCGTGAAGAGGACCCGCTCCCTATGTAGATATGAAGGGCTCATTCTAAGCTAACGAAAACACAACGATTCTTAGTTTCAGGTGATTATACACTAATGAAAACATAGTTAACAATATTATATTCCATTTCTGCTAATAGATCCCCCCCAAATGTTAAACACTGTTCCTTTAATACCAAAGATTAATCCTAAAACACACCTCGCTGGTTTTTCCACTTCTCTCTGTGTATCTATAGCTATTTGCTCTGCACACACAGTGTGGCAAAGATGACAGCTGCAAGTAGACACACTGGAGCCGGAGCATCAGCCCGCCTTGTTAGTTTGTCTTGTCGTTTTCTTTTTTAAGCAGAGTCCTTGGGGAGTTGTCTTTGACTTTTAATGCTGATGCCACTTAGTTATACCAGTGCAGTGATGTAACTAGTTACTCATGGGCCCTCGTTGCTTGGAAGTTGTTAGCTAAGATGTCATCTGTGCCCTGCAGGACTAGTTCCCCTCTGAGCTGTGAGCTGTTTTTTTTCTGCTGACCAGCAGCAGAATGGTTAGCCCAAGGCAGGTAACACTGCAATCACATTGTCAGCACTCGGGCAACGCAGAGACAGCTTTTGCCTTGCAAATTTGCAACCCAACTCCACGCCGATGCAAACCAGCTTTTTCCGACCGAGTCAGCCAACCATCAGTCAGCCTGTCTGTGTGGTGTGTCCTCACTAGATGTTAGAAGTCAGCCAGGACACTTCAACATTGCTGGTTGGAAAGAAATACAAACATATTGAATTTTGTATCATTTTAAACATTTAATTTAACCCGTAATGACAAAACAGTACAGCAGCCAAGAGCTGAGTTAAAAACGCAGCAGTGAATAAAAAGTTACATAAACTTTTAACTCCAGGGAGTTGACGGACTTACGTAAGAGGAAGAAAGAGGATGTTTTACATATAAAATTAGTCTATTCATCACATTGCTGCCACAAATTAACTGCTTCATTGCCGTGTTCAGTTTTATTGCACTCAACCTCAGGGAGAGACACGAGACTGGCTTCAGGGGTAAATATTCTTGGAAATCTAGGATCATCTTGTGCCATTTTCTCTTTGACTCTTGTTGGTTTATTCTCATATTATTTCTTTGAAGTGGTCTTATATCTTTTTTTTTTCTCGGAAATTTAAAGCTTTAATCTCTGAAATTTTCAGAGTTTTTTCTCTGAATATTACCCCCTAATACGCTGTCATAGCCTCTCCAGCGACAGTCAAAAAAGAAAACAAACTTAGACGCCAACCACCATGTATAGGCAGTCAGGAGGATCTGGTTTTATCTGTGTATAATGTAGACAATAGTTCAGTAAATAAATTCTAATTAAAATTATTTAATCATGAGTGAGTCATTTAACTTGAAGTTACTTAATTGCTTACCTCCCTGTCACAACACACAATAATCCGCGTACTCTCACACAGAGCTTTTATCTGTAGTGAAAACATGGTGCCAGGAAGGAAGCAAACTTATTTATACTCATAATTAATTCAACAATTCAGTCAGAGGTAGTTATGTCACAGAGTTTAGGGCCATTTATTTCAACAAATAGATATGCGATCGTATTTGGCAGAGCGGCCTCTGCAGCTGGAGGATGCTCCCCCCCCCCGGACGAATCCGAGCAGCCTGCAAGCACATTAAAACACCCCCGAGGGTATAGAGAGCAGAATATGACGGAGATATGGAATATATACATCATGCACGAGGCAAGAAATGCCACCGTTCAACAAGAAAACGGGAGAGAGGGGATCAGAGGATGAGAGTTGAGGCTTGTCAGATGATTATTGACCTGCTTGAACGTGTCTAGTAATTGTAAAAGTCAGCTGATAGCGACTTCTTCCGGGACTAATACGGCGCTCCATTAATGCGATAGTTCCCGATGCCCGCTGGGAAATTACCTCCACTCTCGCCCCCCTCCTTGGAAGATAAGGGACACTTCAGCCTTGGCGGTTGCTCGCCGGTGCAACAGTGTGTAAAACAGGGTCCTCTATTTAAAGCACAGCCTGTCGAACCCACCGCCGCTCTGAACTGCACTTGTCATGGTACACCCTCTTGGCTTTTTTTTCCAGAAGTGGCTGCGAATGTGTCCGAGGTCCCGGTGAAAATGGAGATGGGGATTGTTACACTCTAGCTCACCTCGAATCACAAGAGATCGTTTTCTGCGAAGGAGAACAGAGGACACTCAAAGACGAGAGGGTCGTTCTGTGTCCGAGCTGACTTTGTCTGCATCCTCTGCGACTACACTGCACACCCACCCACCTCTGGCGCTGGACTCTTTTTATGTCCGCGGCGCACAGCAGCAGACCTGAAGGGGGATAATTGGACGCCTTGGGGATGGCAAAGTCATGCTTTGCTGCTTTCGCACAAATAATAATACAGCCTCCTGTTCCCAGTATTGGATTGATAGCCTTAGTAAGGCAGCTTGTGATATTATATAACCCAGCAGGCTCCTCTTTAGCACGAGGAGGACTGTACATCCAGTGTAGTTGTTGATTCCCACATGCATTTTTCTTATCATTCCCTCCCCCAAGCAGAGCCCACCTGGACCTCTTAGCTCGTTCCCCTCCAGGTGTTTGCATGAAGATGTGTGAAGTCCCACTGCATAACTAAACATTTGCAGGATTAATGGATACAAATGAAGAAAACTAATGATTACAGGAGCTATGGCACATTCTTTTTGGCTGGAGATATATAGTATTTTTCTTAGGGCTGGTAAAAACTACAGTGCCCAGGTGTTTGAAGTCATTACTGAGCCTTTTTTTAAAAGTGAAACCTTATATTTGTGACTACGTTTTGAAGATTTACATCCTCGATAGGAACAGATGGGCTCGCTCAAGGCCGTAACCCCAGCGTTTTTTTTTTTCCGTGCGATTAATTCGCACGTCCATATATTTTTTTTGAAGACTTGTTATTGTTGTCATGAATACTTTCACAAAGAACGCGAATATTAAGCGGTGAAAAAGCGACATCGTTTTATCCCGAACGAGGTCGAATTTCTGAGCTTTCGCACCGCGAATAAAGGCATCAACCAATCACGTCGTGCGGAACGGGATCAGTTGCGCCCGTATTTATGAAACAACAACGTGGTTGCTCGGTATTCCAATCCAAGACTCCAAACTATATCGCTCCTTTCAAGCTTGACAAAGGCAGCGCACACGAGATCCACTCCTTCTGTTCTTAACTTTCACAATTAAAGCCCTACACATATATTATATATGATATTCGCAGGCGAGTGTTTCGCATCTTTGTGTCGTTTATTCGTCACGCCCCCGACTGACACACAGTTCCTCTTGCTATTTTCATGGGGTTTGTGGTCAAGAAGAAAACATATATAATAACACCAGACTTATCCATTTAATGAAATCAAGGTCCTTATTTGCTTTTATCTTAAGCATCATCTGTAATGAGATGAAGGTGCACCCAAAACTTATCGCGCTCTCTGTTCAAAGTATTCGACCAAAGGTAAAGGAGAGGCCCGCGGGGTCAGAGAGTTAAGGTTAAGAATAGAAGCTGTTTTGTCTCGTGGGCACACATCCTCCCCTTTTTATTCCACAAAGAGATACTGTGTCCTCTATCTTTGTCGCTCTCTCTTTCCCCTTCGCTCGCAGACAAACCCATTCAAGACTCGGTGATTAATTATTTACCCGGGCAATGAAATGCCAAAGCCTAGAGAAACACACCACCAGGAGAGAAAAGGTCACTCCCATCCTGCACGTAGATGCACACACTCTACGGCACACACACTCGCGCACACACACACACACACACACACACACACACACACACACACAGCAGTGATGGATGGCAATAACATCTTTATCGGCGCTTCAGGCAGACAGAGTTTTCATCCTCTTGTCCAAATACCGTCGAGACCAAGGGCAAAGCAAAAAGCTTGACTGATGAGGAGAGATCTTTGAGGGAGAGCACTCCTTTAAAAACCACTCACATGTCAGAGGTGGTGAACTGTCCGATCAATAGACTCTGTCAAAGTGTGTGTGTGTGTGTGTGTGTGTGTGTGTGTTGTTGTACCAGTGGAGCTAACTGTGACCTTTGCTTGACGAGCGAGCTCGGACATCGATGGGAAAACGACACCCGCCGAAAAAACAATACGTGCGCGTTTTTAAAGAAGTTTTGTCGCTTTAGATTTTATCCTGCGCCGTTTAGTCGAAGGGTGTCGCCCGTGTGATTAAAGTTTAATGTCTCTGTTAATGTCCCTCCACAGCTCCACGACACAGCTGGCCAAATGGGGTGCCAATGCTGCAGGATGATAAAAAGGTGAGTCATTACCTCGTCTTGTTTGTTTGTTTGTTTGTTTGTTTGTTTCCGGGTCCTTCTAGTGAGTGCTGTCAGGATTGCAATCTCACAATCACTTGTTTTCAGTGATTTAAAGGGTTGGTTCACTCAAATGACGTCTTTTTTTTTTACATTCCTCTAGTGATATCTGGCCAGTTTAAGTTTCTTGTTCATCCCAAGACGGGCAGGTGTATGCAATTTAATTGTGGTACTCAATATTGAAATTATAAATAAAGTATACTAAAAGAAACACTTTCCCGTCACTCTGGATAGGAGGATTTCTTTTTACTGAAGAAATAGTAAGTAAGTAATATGTCCTTTTGTAATTTGAACTGACCCTTTAACAATCTTCCAATTTTTTTTTTGTTAATCAGTTAATTGTTAAGTCTGTATTTGGTCAGAAAATGAGAACAAATCCTTAGACCTTAGAAGGAAAAACGCCCCAAAAAAACTTTTAACAGGGAACAGTGATCAGTTTAGTTAATAGATGACAAGCAGCCACTCATTAAATATGGCATTTGCTGTGTGAAACAGCTCCTCTGCTCGTTTATCTTGAAGGTTATTTTTTGATTTTGTAGAAAGGTATTCATTTTTTTCATGATGTTATTGGAGACGGTCTTTATTTCAGGCGATGTGGTCCTCCTCCACTTTAAAACACTGCGGGAAACCCGTGTGTGAGATAGAAAAAAGCCTTGAATTTTTGACTAAAGGCAAGTTAAAGACTAATAGCGTCTTGAGCAACCCAATCCCATGGGAAGGTTGTTAGCAGGAATGTTAGCATAACACGCTGAACTAAAATGGTGAACGTGGTATTCATTAAAACTGCAATGTTAACATTGTCATTGCGAGCGTGTTATCATGCTGGCGTTAGCATTCAGGCGCCTCACGGGGCCGCTAGCGTGGCTGTAGACTGCCAACTGTCAACTATCGTTCTGATCAATCAACTAATATTTTAAGCACTAATTCATTGTTAGCTGCTCTGGATCGGAGCCTACGATAAATCCCAGTCCACCTCCTCGGTAACAACCTCTCACCGTAGATTTCCTTATCTCCAGGTTCCAACGGTGCCAATTCAAAAGTCTCCTCGGCCACGTAACGATTTCTTGTCTTGTTTTATGCAGATAGTGAGAGGTCCATTTATAATACGTCTGCACTACTCAGCCTCACGTGGGCTCTTTGTGCAGACTGTGAGTCAATATGCCAATAGCCATCACCCTTGGTTACTGTATTTCTTTGCAGGGGCCGTCCATTCATTAAAAGCCTACAAGGCATCGTTGTCAGGGCTCGACATCATTGTGCTTTTTGAGGTGAGCGGGGAGAGAGAACGGGGCCGGGGAACGAGATTTTGATTGCAGATTAATGAAAGGGCAAGCTGTGATTCGCATACCAGAGTCGTAATCCCCCCCCCCCCCCCCCCCACACTTTTCCTTTTTTTCTTTCCCGTGTCAAAGACACACACGCACACACACATACCTTCCTAATTGTCCGGAGTGTCACATTTCTGGGCTTAGTGTTGTTTGGGGTTTGGCAGGGTGGGCCTGTAGGTTACTGGGTCAACGGTGCGGTCTCAGTAGGCTGACACTCCCACATATTTACCCACACATTTTGGTGTATTTTTCTCCTTACTTATGCATTTTGAAGCACTTTATGAGCTCTCAGTGTCACAAAAGGGCATTATTTACTAGAGGTGTAAATCACAAGATTCATCACAATACGATATATATATCGATTCTTTGGACGACGATACAATATTTGCTGATATCACAAAGTCTGCCACGATACGATTTCGATTCGATTCAGGGGCCTGCGAGATGATATCATATGTCCATTTAACACAATCACTTTAATTTATATCAACTCACAAAAAGCACTATTTGACTATTTTATTACTGAGCTCTACCAGACATTTAAATGAAAAACAATCTGTTTTGTGAATAAAAAGAATAAATATAAAGTGAGAATTTCAAAATAAAGGCGCATCATGATGATATGTATCAATATTTTCACTTCTTTTGCAGCAGGAAACACAACATCTTGCCAGGTATATTTAATTGAAAATCCATAAAAAAAAAAAAACTTTGGGTTTCAGTATGCTTCAAATGAAGTCGTTAGTTCAAAATGTGTCGTTTGAACACATCTAAATGCAAAAGTGTTTACACCTGCACAGCATGGCCACACTAACTGAGCTAATGCAGAGGTCCCATTCAAGTATTGGGCATTTTAACAAAAGTGGGACGTACCACAAAATTACAATATTTTCTGAGATAACATTATGTGTACTCTTATTTTGAATATTGCCACTCCGAGGTGGACATTTCCATTCACTTAAGAAGGACAATGTGCTCGAGATTATAAGGTTCATCATCACAAGTCTAATGGCGTTGGTTGGTGGCATAAAATCCATAGGCACCGCTGCACCCCGCAGTATATATTAAACCACTATAATCCGCTTAAATCTGCGGAGCACGAGAAGTGAGTCGGTATTGTGGTCACACACCGTAGTAGTGGCTAATCGCTGTATTAGCTCGAAGGAATCGAAGGTCTCCTACAACTTAAATCACTGTTTGACTTACAGTAACCTGCAGTAAACAGCATCTGGTGCACCATCGCAGTTAAAACAGATGCAAATAGCGGCTTCTTCAAGGACGGAGGTCGTTCCTAAAAAAAACCTCTTTAACATAAGCAAAACGCCACAGAGAGGGAATCCCGACGGAGAGGGTTAAAGCAGGAACTCCCCAGAATCAACTGCATCTACTTATATGCAAAAATACACTCTTGAAACTCAAAACACCAGGGAGCTGCTGCTTTTCTTTATATCTTTGTGACTCTTTGTGATCAGAGTGATTTGATTTAGGCCTGATAACCACATAAACCCTCCCAAGACTCACGTTTTTTCCTTGCCCTCTCCCGGTTTCCTCCCGGGGTCACAATTCTCCCGTATTTCTCCCGATTTATGGCAATTTTTCATACCTTTTTTCTCTTTTCGTTATCTCAACCTGTTTCTGGCGCTGACTGTACAGCGTGTATGAGCCATAAGCCCGACTGTTTCCGCCCGGGCGACAATAGAGCTACACCAAATGTCTTTTCCCGGCGGAGGAGAGCTGCTCGCTACACCGTTTGAGCCGCGCTCGCCGCACATCACAGCACAGTGGCGTGGCACAAGCCATTGGTAATTATGGGTTTCAGAGTGCAGTCCAGTTGTCGCATTGTGTCTGAAAGGGCTTTCAGTGAGTGAGAGAAGGAGAGGGAAATGGAGAGTACTAAGAGAAAGAAATACTCAAGCAGGGGCAAAGAAATGAATGAATGAATGAAAACTGATGAATAGTTCACACCAGAGGGGCAAATTATTCAGTTTTCTTTCCTGAGAATTAAAAGTCAGATTAAAAGTAACAAAAAAATGCCGTTGCAGCGTACTTATTATTTTGTTATTTTCATTCTTTAAAAGTCACCAGAATGCAGGGAACAAAATCTCTGAAGCTCAAATTTTTAAACATAAACACACACATCCACGCCATAAACATAAACAGAAAATCTCAGCAACAAGTTTGACTCTTTGGAAATAGCTCGGAGAAAGAAAGTGTGGCCTCCCGGCGTTGATGAAAACACAGTTTCAATTTCTCGCTTTTGTCCGGCTTTATGAATCATTGGTCTTATTTTTGTAAAATACCTTGTGTTTGTGTGTGTGTGTGTGTCTGGCTTTTCTGAAAGCGAGCCTCGAATTTCACCTTGGCACAGCGGCGGCGCTGCCCAGGAGCGAGAGAAATGGAAAACATTCATTTTCTCAGCTTTCCACTGTGAAGGGAGACAGAGGGAAGGATGCGGGGTGAGAGAGAGAGAGAGAGAGAGAGAGAGAGAGAGAGAGAGAGAGAGAGAGAGAGAGAAGTGCTTAAGTCAGTGGGTGAGCATGTGTGTGTTTGCGACTCTAAATGTGTAGGCGGGGGATGTTTTTGTGTGTCTGCTTACCAGGAGGGGAGAAAAAAAAACCTGTTATTGAATCAATCAATATATGTGAAAGTTTTAAATCTTTGGACTTCTTGAGGAGTACATGTATATGAAGAGCGTGAAGTAAAAGCCAAAAAGAGTGAGGGTGAGATAAAAAACAGAAAAGAGTGAGTGAAGACAGAAGAAGGAGGAGGAGGAGGCGTTGAGTGAGACGATAGATGGGAAAAGCTCGAGGGACGGCGCTCAAATCAAGGAGAGGTCAAGTGCAAAAATAGTAGATTAGTGAGCGAAAACTACATTATAGTGACGCTGAAAAAGGGAGACGAGGTTTGTGCAGGAGGCAGCTGGCGAGGTGCGAGGTGGAGGGAGCTCTCTGCTGGGGTTACGGAGGAGAAACAAATGAAAGGACGAAAAAAGATGGGTGAGGAAAAACATGAGGCTCTCGCAGCGGGCGATGTCTTACAGCCTGTTGCGCCGTCCACAAAATAAAGCCCACCTGCCAACGCTCCTAACGCCCGTCGAGGTCTCGCGCTTCGAGAAAATCCTCCATAACGGGGTCATTACAGCCTACGAGGGGCTATTTAAGGTGTCGAGCTTAAATGAGCATTAATTAGCCTCAGACCTTTTTATCGGCCATCCTACGGAGGAAATGGAACAGATCTTTGGAAGAGCGTGTGGCGGTCTGTAATTTACACAACAAGAGGAGCGAGTAGACGCGAGCAGGGATTCGTCAGAATCAGCAACGCTACACAATCCGCCGCTTTTCATTTATCTGTGTTAATGCTGGTGAAAATGCCCCCCCCCTCTTTGGCATCCCTTTGTCACTCATCTTAACGAGCTGAACTATGTGGCTCGTTATTCTCGAAAAACAAAAACATTTGTTCGTGTTTATTGTTTTTTTTCCTTAACTTGGACTCGGCACATAATCAAGTTGTCACCTTTTTTCCCCCCCCCTTTCGGTTTCTATAATCAAAAGTATTTTCTGAGACCTTTTCGCTGTAATTTATGCTGATGAGTGTCTCCTCGCAGCGGGAAACAGCTAATTTAGAGGGGGACATGAAATCCAGGTCAAATTCTACGAGCCTAAAGGGACAATCTAGTATCATTAGCTTCCTCCGTATGAAAAAAATAGCGTTATTATTATTATTATTATGCTGAATATCATCCGAGAGCAGTCTCCTTTAAAGATCAGAAGATTGATACCACCCTCATATATGTGCGTTAAGTTTGGAGCATCTGAGAGTAGAAGTCAGTATTTTTTGGTGAGAGAAGAGTGCAGTCAGAGGTTCTCCTCTTCTCTCCCATCCTTCTAACAACTGTCTGCATAATATATCTGACATTCACATGAGCGACGCAAACATCACCGCAGCCGCGGCTAGATGCAGTCTGTGTAAACATCAGGTACACGCATGCCTCAGACGGAACGGTGGCATTCAGAAAAGGTGCACCGCACACCGGAGTATCCTTGTGGCCGTGAGGGCGCTTTCATCGATCGTCGCGGCGACTCCCGGAGCCCGGTCAGACCGATCCAGGGAGTCAAATAGTGTAACTCTGTCTCTGTTAACACCCTCTCTCCGTCTCTCTCGCAGCTACATCTACGACCCCTCGGTGGCGGTGGACGTGAGGAAGACGGACTCCGTGGGCAGCTCGCTCTACCAGCCCCACCACCTCCCGAGGAACGACCAGCTCGACGGCCTCGGCAAGCAGAAGCAGGGCTTCAACAACCTCGGCTACAGCAAGTCCAACGACAGCACGCTGAAACTGGAGACGGACAACAACCACGTCAACCACCGGCTGCACGCCGCGCCGGCGTCGGCCGCGAGGGAGCCGCACAGGCAGGGGAGCGCGCCGGGCGAAGACGGCGGCCTGTACATCATCCAGCCGGAGGCCCTGGGGCCGAGATGGGTGATGCAGGAGAAGGGGCCGAGCCAGGTGCCCGTTTACCCCGACGCGCGGGGGTACGAGAACCAGGGGGGCTACGGCGAGCAGGGGCGCGGCGCGACGGGGAACGGGTGGGACAGCTCCATCACGGAGTGCGCGATCAGCAGCAAGAGCCTGTCGGCGGACGAGACGGACGAGGGCGTGGGAGGGACGCCGGAGTACCCGTGCGACACGGGCGACGAGGGCAGCGTGCTGTCGGTGGAGATCCACACCAGCACCACCAGCCTGTCCTCGGCCGACACCAGGGACGAGCTCAGGCTGCCGAAGACGCGGGACGTTTCCACCGGCGAGAGCGGGATCTCGGTGACGAAGGACGAGGAGGAGGAGGACGAGGTGAGGGACGAGGAGGAGGCGAGGGACGAGGAGGAGGAGGTGCAGAGCGTTACGGACTCGATGGTGGCGGAGGCTCTTGCCGCTTTGGAGGCCGCCACCGCCGGGGAGGACTTTGAGTGACCTCTGCACTGCCTCTCGCTCAGCACCAAACAAAAACTCGTGAACGTGACTTGACTTTGTTCTGAATAACACCTCTTGTGTTTTTTTTATCAGAACATGGAAAACTAAAAAGTACAGATTTATTTTTGACCTCAAAATCTTGGATATTTTTTTATTTTGGTCACGCTGACAGAAGATAACGTCTGCCGTACGGAGGACGCAACTTTTCCAACGCCACAAATGAAAAGATGTGAATCAAGTGTATTTAACACTCCACAGTCCTAACTAAGACTGTATGTGCTCGCTCACTGCTCTGCCACGTCCATACTGCCCTCGACGACATCGTCGCTCTCATCACGTTTGCCTCATTTTCGGAGCATAGCGCTATGCTAATTGCTAGCATGTGAACACACAGTCATACATTGCCATTGCTTGCCATCTCTTCAGGAATCTCGAGGAAAAGGTCATCGCGTATTTTTTTTTTTTTTTATACCCATGTTTTTGTGTCCTATTTTGTCTTCTGATGTTATTTATAATATCTTCACTCATTTTTTTGATTTATCGTGAAAAGAAATTGTTCGGAGCAGGAGGGAGGATGCGGAGGCGGTCCTTATTTATAACTTATTTGTGTCATCGTTGATTTCGTCAGAATGAATATTGTATCCACTTTGAAATTTAGAAAAATTAGTTTACACACTGTTCTTACATCATCTAGTTCTTTTTTATAACGCGCAACATTACAGAGCGTTTGTGGCATATCTATGCACATTTGAAATCTTCAGCAGGTTACCAAAGGATAAAAAAGAAACATAGCCGCCTCTACATTTCACTGATGTCAACTTAGTTTCTGCAACTTTGAGCTTCAGCTAAGGTCAAGTCATTGGTGAAGTTCAGGTTTTTTTTTCCCATTTAACAGGTCAGGCTTTTTGTTTGTAGTCCGGCCCGGGACGTTAGTTCAACCCACAGCTCGCTTCTGTGCCTAATACTGAACTAACTGAGGCTAGACGGTGCAGAGGAAAGAGTGTTAACGGTGTGTTCATTTGCTGAATGAAGTTCGGAATTTGTTTCACTGCGACTTCCCCTTTTTAACCCATCGTTTGCCTGCCAAATCATTTCTACTTATTATATTTGTATTGTAAAATAAAGGAATGTACTTTTAAAAAAAAAAAATGTGAGCTGTGAAGTGCTGTGTGTAATTATTTATTGTGGTGTGGATTTCAGGGTAGATTTTACGAGTATACAGAAAAAATAATAGTGACTGCTATTAGCTGGTCAGTTAACGTTAGCCGAGGAGGAGGACACGCCACTTTTAATATGTTAAAATACTTTAATTCCTCTAACCTTTTTTCCTTACCGAGCAGATTGGTTTTGATGTTGCTATACTCAACGACCGGCGCTCTTCCTGGGGGCTTGGCTAAAAAGCTACCATAGTTTCCTCCATTTTGGACTCTGGCTCTCCCTCCCCTCGAAGGTCAGTTTCCAGGATGGCTTCTAATTGGTCAATGGCGCAAATTTTGCAGGTCAACAGCTCACCAAAGTTGAACTTGAGGAGAAAAATTCAAGCACGTTTCCTTCGCCCCTGCAAGCGGATCTATTAATCGCAGAGGCTCCACTGGAATTTGAATTTGCCGTGAAGTTTCACAGTTTTGAATGCTTACTTTTGTTTACTTTTCCATGTTATAAATCATGTTATAAATTCCTGTGCCTTTTTCCTTTTTGCCATATTAGCCGTCTGCCATTTGCTCCTGCTTCAAAGCTAGAAGAGATTGTCCCGCACACGTCTTTAGTTCACTGTAAATTCACCGGATGACACGTTTATTTTGTATTTTGAGATTATAGCCTTCCTTGTGTTAAATCTTTAAAACGTCAAATGGACCCTCTTAGAGCTTCTGTGATTCTGCAGGGCATCAAGCTCTTGTTTACGAGTGCTTCCGTCCCTCCCTCCCTCTCTCTTCATAAACGTGTGCGATCGCCGTGGGACTTCGGTGTTTAAGCCTCTCGCAATAGCAGCAAACAGAGGCCTCGGCAGGCGGCGTCCAGGGCCCCGGTGCCTCGGCTAATGAACACCTCAGGGCTTTTCGCTTGAACCGGGAAGACTCACGCCGAGCGCCTCGGAAACATCCACAACAGGCGTGACTGAAGAAAAAAAAACCCTCCCGATCGTGTGACTGACTCGTCGCGGCAGGAGAGGCCGTTAGCGTGTCTGTCTCCGCGTCTCCGTCAGTAGCAGGAGGTGGAATAGAGCCCCGACGATACCAGAATTAGCCTCTTTCTTTGGACATTTATCTATTCATCTCACCCACTCCCTTCTATCTTCATCCCTCTTGCTCTTCGCTCGTCACTGTAATTGCCCGCCGTGGGTCTCACAATTACAGTGTGCTCTTTTTAAAGCCTGAAACTCGCATTTCTCTCTGTAGTTGGACTTTGATTTTCAGGCTGGGTCCAATGGTTTTTCGAAGGGTTTTTTTTTTTCTAATTTATTGATTTATAAAGAAATGTGTTTTGAAGAGTCTTTTTTTTACTAATTGCTTGTTTTTACTTGCAAAACTCATATTTCTCAAATATTTTCACTGTTTTTCATTAAATCCCCTTTAGTTTCAAACTCCGCAGCGATACCCACGTGAAACTCGAGCCAATTTCCTGTCACATACAGCAAGATGTCACACAATGGGATAGACTGCCAGCCTCCAGGCCGAGCTGAGGCCTGAGTGTGTGTGTGTGTGTGAATATATTCACAGTTTAGCGGAACATTTGATCCAAAATGACTCGGAGGAGATAACGTGTGGAGACAGTGGCGTGGCTGTTTAGTCAGCAGCCAAATCACAAGCTGGAGAACAAACGATCTCGTTCTTCGGCACTGACGTCTTTCAAAAGAGCAAAACCGCATTGAAAACCTGGCTGATTTAACAAGTGATTGTATGTACACTGGGGTTTACGGTCTTAACACTTCACTTTGAAGTGAACGAATCTGTCAAGGATTTTTTT
This sequence comes from Sebastolobus alascanus, assembly GCA_916701645.2. Taxonomy (NCBI): domain Eukaryota; kingdom Metazoa; phylum Chordata; class Actinopteri; order Perciformes; family Sebastidae; genus Sebastolobus; species Sebastolobus alascanus. The sequence continues at coordinate 11,218,448 of CAKAOJ020000001.1, read as the reverse complement.
AGGAATCAAATCACACAATCCTTAACGCTGGTTTCTGCTCCAAAAAGTGGTCAAAAACACTTTTTGGAATATGTTTTTTTCTTTATGAGGTTCTGAATGCACACCCTATGTTTCAGCAGAGTCAGAAATAGTAATTAATAGTAATAATTGTGAACCGGGAAGTATAAAGAGCGGCGAATGCCGAGTAGGGAGGAGGTCAGGGTGGATGGGAGGGTCAAAAAAACAACTGACTTTCACCCAGGTCGTGTCCCGTGTGAAACCAGAAGTCAACGCTGATTTATTTGTCACGTAACATCCGTACTTAAGTTTATTTTGAAAAGACTGGAGCAGAAATTGACACGTGCGCCACACGTCATAGGATAAATGCACTAAAAATACGTTGTTGAAAGTCGTGCTGAGCGTCACGAAAAAAAGGGAAATTTGTGAGTATGTCACGAATCAAATAGATTAAATTTCGTGACTATTTCACAAACTACCGTGAGACTGTGTTGTATATTTGCATTACCTTGCATGGCAGCTGGATTCTCGCAATGTCACGAGATCAGGCAAGAATCAATGCCTATCCTTAACTATTCAAGGTCAATGCGTAACCTTAAACATCTTGCAAGAGTTTTGCAATTTGCATGTTATCTTCTTTACACGACCCACATATCAGACCAAAATCCATCTCGTCAGGCTTCAAGTAATGCTTTTGTGTCCGGTAAGCCAGATCATGGACCAATCAGCGTCCTGTGAGGAGCTACTGGCAGCTATGGGCGGGGCTTAGGTGTGTTTGAGGCCACACGGAGAAGCGACTGTTCGTTCTAATCAACAATGGCGGCTCTTGAAGCGGTTAGCGTAGGCGCTGCAATAGCATCAGCTATATCAGAACTAGAGAGTATTTCTTCATTGAAAGAAGAGAAAAGGTGTTGTCTCTCTTCTCCTGACTAGCTTTGGCAAGAGTTTGATTGACAGGTGATTCATCCAATCCCTGCCAAGTACTTTTTTTTAAGTTCCTGCCCTTTTCCAAACAAGTTTCCAAATGACGGCTTCTCCCATGGTTCTGTGTAACCAACCATCCGGTGCGTCAGGTTAATATTTGCAGTCAGTGTTAAGAAATAAGTCACACCTGCACCAAAGAGTGTGTGCGTGTGTGAGAGTGCGATTGTTTCGTAATGTGAAAAGAACATTTCCATATATCCGCGGAGCGTGATGACAACAGGATCTGAGTTCTTAATCAAACCAGTGACTCATCTTTTTCATCAATTCACAAAACAACAGAGCTGAGCTCGGGCTTGTGCGTCACCAGATCACTTTGATCCTTTCAAGGATCCACAGAAAGGTAGATTATAGATAAATAAGATAAATTAGATAGATGCATAACAGCCGGGGATTTATTTTGACACTCAGACAGGTAGAAAAGTTTGAAAAAAAGCGATGAGATGAGCATTAAACTCAACATATGATGTTGGTTTGCTCTATATTTCAAGAAAAATATAAGCTTATAATACAGCTTTGCTTATTGTTTGTTCATGGGAATAATGATGTGCATGATCACATCACTTGTCATTTGGAAATCCATCATCTCCAAAGTCTGAACTTCTCAGAAACTAAGTCTTGTTTGTGCAGGATTTCAATGCTTTATAATATTTTGTTTTTTAGAGAGTTGTATGTACCTATAGGGGTTTGAAAAAGTGAATCAACCAATGTGGGAGCAGAAGATCCTTCAGCTTATTTGAAGGTATTAAAATTGTGAATAAATTACACTAGATATCCCTGTAGGAACGCCAGAAATGCAAAGCTGCAAATCTATGTTGGCCTGCAACTTCTTCAAAGTAGAATTCCCTTGTAGTAAAAACAAAAAAATCTGCTTAGAATACAAGCTTTTGTTTGTTCATTATATTTTCATGAGCTCTTTTCAGCTGTATCCCCACAATGATAAACTGATAGTCAGCCTTGTTTTGGCAAAAAAAATTCTCTCAAGGGCATTGAGAGAGCTTTATGAGCCTTCAAGAGTCTAAACCCATCATGGAGAAGCATTGAAAGCACAAGGCTGGCATATGTTTCTCTACTGTCAACATGAAAAGACCAAAACAAGACAGCATCTGTCTCTCAGTACTTTGTCATCTTTTTTGTGCAACTTGCAAGAACCAAGAGTTGACCAAAAACATTAAATCTTGACAAAGAAAGCCTTCAGTCATTCAGGTATCGAGTGGAAAAGCCAAGCTTCCAGTCCTCAGACCTTCATCAAGGCAAATGTTTGACAAAGGGGACTCTCAAGGCTTATAATGACGTCAAATGGAGTGCACCTGTGCTGCTTGATCTTTCAAGTGCACATGGGAAATGTAGTTCACAATTGCAGTTCCCAAAGGCATAAAGCTAAAGATAGATAAATAAAGAAAGCAGTCAAAACATCTAACTAATAGGAAGAACAGATGTATTACTTCAGTTTGTGTGATATATCTGGGTAGCTTCCTTTGTATTTGAGCCTTAAGAACAACAACGGTTAACTACATTTCCCATGTATACTTGCACGAACAAGCACAGGTGAGTTCTATTTGATCGTTCCCTCTTGTCAAACATTTGACCTGATGAATGTCTAAAGACCGACACCTTGGCTTGTTGATGAAACACCTGGGTTGGATCAAAGTGCCTCACTTATTTAAGATTTTATGTTTTGGGTATTATCAGCATTGAGTTGTGAGTGTCCAAAAACTATTAAAAACACATAGATGTAAACTAAAATGTAAAAAATGTAAAAAAAAATAAATAATAATTTTATTTAATTTTAATTTTAATTCATTTTATTTGAATTTTATTCCATTTTACTTCATTATATTTCAATAAATTAAATTAAATTAAATTAAAAATAGAAAAGTTAAATTATATATATTTCTATTTATTTATTGTTATATTTTTCTCCTTTTAACTTTACATACGGTGTATATATTTTCATGGGATTTCTTTATAATAAAAATATATATTACCAGACAATTTGAAAGCATGAAAATCAAAAAAAGTGTCCTAAAAGTCCCATCAGAGATGGTCGGATATGTTGATCATTTGTGTGTGTGAGAGACAAAAGAGCTGATTGAATGAACCCTGACATCCCCGTACGAAAGCAGGAAATGGAGTTCACCTCTCACTTGTTTTCCATTACAGAAGTTACCTCTCACTGTTGCTGTCATCCCAGTGACTCACGGTAATCAATTCACCTCGCCGCGCCTCGAGATAACAGCACAAAAGTAGTTTTGCAACAAGCTAATTTGTGCCACAGCCTGCTGTGCGTTGAATGTAGATGGAGGCAAATAAAGAGCACTTGTGTGTCAGATTCCTTCATGTTGTTTTTATTAGGTCCATTAGGCAGCCGGCTGCAGAGAGTCCCCGAGGTGTGTGTGCGCTCGGTTAACATGTTTGTTTTTCTCAAGGCTTTGTTGGAGTTAATGATGTCACCCTTAATTGTGGCACACACACACACACTTCCTTGTCTCAGAGGAACGGGTAGGACTGTATTTAAAGAGGAAATAGCCTCCTAAAACAGGATTATTCTACTGATTCTTACTGTCTTAAAAAAACTATTATTCAATGTCAACATTAAATGGTATCCTTCCCCTTTAAAATGTCAGAGAAAGAGCCCACCTTGTTTTGGAATTCGCCCTGGAAATTAGCTAATGTTTTCACTCTGGTTAAACATTAAACCTTGTTGAAACTGAGTTTCATTCAGAAGTGAGTCAATCTCTTTAGACCTCCCTGTTAAAGTGATCGACTTCACAGCAGAAATAAACATGTTTACAGCCTGGTATAACAAACAGTTTTGGTCTCTTTGGCTAATTTTCCCGTTCATGACACCTGTATGGGGGTGAATTTTCATATGACTCACCTGTTTAGATTATATTGAGGCTTAAAGTTAGGCATAATTGAGGGCGTGGCCGCTTTAAGTGACAGGTGGGTGTCGTACCTGCTCTGCTGCATCAGCCGGCCCCGCCTCAGCTCCACCTCTTTACCCATTTTTGGATTAGCCGGGAGTTAAGCCAAATAATGTTTATTGCCAAGAAGTGAAAGTGAATTGTTCTTTCCATTGCAACGTCAGCGGCTAGCAGCAAAGCTAAGCTTCCACCATTTTGGACTGAAAGCGACTACCGGACGCCAGTAAACGCCGAAAAAACGCAGAAAATCTAACCTGTTTCGAAAACTTTAATGATGAATGAAAGTTTCGTAATCGGTGTGTAAACGTGAGACAATTTCGGACGAATACGGACTTGGTGTGCAAAGGCCTTTACTGTACATAGTACTGCTTTAACTCCGGTTAAGATCCCGTGTAAGCCATTCCCCAGTCATGGCAGTCAAGTGTGAAAGCAGACTGGCATCACACTATTTGAGTTAAAGAAAGGTGGGCAGTGAGCCATTTCAGAAGGTCACTGCGTTTACGGGCCCTGATGTAGTTCAAAAGGTGTTAAACATTGACTAGACTTCCTCCCTCTGGTCCCAAATATTTCCCTAAAAAAAAAAAAAAGAAACGCCCCCCCTTTCTGAGCCAGAGCTCCATCCTCTTGGCTGATATCCAGCGACAAAGATAAGATGTAGGGCACTTAGCCTGGCATCGGCATGGGAACCCTGTCGCCTGGAGGCCTGAATAATTCAGCGCCCGAGATAAATTTACTGCTTATGAAGTCATGCAAAAAGAGACAGAACGGGGCTTTATTATCATCTATACCGCTTTTATGTGCATGCCTAATTTCCTCGCGGAGCCGCTTTAATGCAGTGTGAGAAACCTTTCTCAACGCCGGCGACACCCTCACCCAGAGAGAGAGCTAGAGTAAACACACCGGAGTCAATATTTGCACCAGGTTCTTGTGCTGGTTATTGCTGTCCTGCACTGTCAACCGCATCTGTCTGACAGGTTTAACACCCCGAAGCTGTTCTCTCGCTCCGTGTGTGTGTGTGTGTTTATAAAAGGCAGGTTCGCTTTGAGCCTACAGCCATGGGTGGGGGTGACGTCACCTCGTGTGCTATCAGGGTTTCTTTTCCACTGCATGTAAATGTTGCTTCCTCCCGGTCAACTCTTTGAAAGTCAATCCTCCCTCAAGCGATGTCAAGCGATACCAGCAGCAGCCGGCGTGTCACTCTCAAAACGTGTTTAATCGCGCCCTGGTCAGAGCAGTTAGGCGTCCGGTAATAATTTAGCGCGAGTAATAACCGAAATTAGCAGACTTTTTAGATCTTTTTTTCGCGAGCGAACCCGACTCGGAAGGTCAAGAGGAGACGAAAACGAGTCAAGGATCCGCTAATGCTCTAAACACCTCTCCATCCCCATCTCATCTCCATTATCTGGAAATAATATGATAGAGAGCCCCGAGGTCGTCGGACTACCTACTCGAGATGAATAAGACAAATCATCTTTTCATTACGCCGCCGAAAACTGGAGAGAAGGAGCGAGGAGGGTTGCCGAGATGAGAGAGAGGGAATGAGAAAGAATAGAATATGAAGACGGATTGGTCCGCACAGATGAGGGAGAAGTTCGCACAGATGAGGGAGAAGTTAGCCTGCAGGTCAGAAGACTCTAATGTCTCAGCTGGTATACAGTGTATGATTAAATGACAACAATAAAGTGAATTATTTATGGTTTGATATAAGTTAGTCGTCTTTATTTCTTTCATTATACGACAGAAACACGGCAAACTGTCCCAAAATATGAATATGAACAAGTATGTTGTTTTTTTTTTTTTAAATGAGGCACAATGAAATGGCATTCACAAATACTCAGTTGGAAGAAAACATGATTAAAATGATACGTTTTGATCCCAGAGATCTGGGGAAATGATATATTTGGATGATTAGCTCATGATGGCTATAAGGGCCTACTCCAGAGATTTAGTATCACAATTCTATAAAGGACTTTATAGTCCTACATTTCCCATAATGCATCTTTTCATGATTCATGATTACACATTCTCTGCCTGGCAATAGAGTGCTCCAGGGATGACGTATTTTTGTAGGCCAACCAGGAAGTTAGTGTCGCCATGGGTTCCCTCGACAAAAAGCCGATGGGATTTTTCCATTGGGTTTTGGATTATTGCAGAAAATAAACTCTGCGGCAAACACACGTCAGCAAGATAATCTCCACAAATGAACACCACTTTTGTGATTTTTGAAGTGTGAATGTTGCTCGATGTCTGCTGGATGTGTAAACAGGCAACTCTTTGCTAACACGTTCGCCAAAACAAATTTATGAGGTAATGATATGTTTTAAAAAAAAATAATAATAATAAAATAAACAATGAATGCGGGCTTAAAGATTTAGTAATGCCTATCTGACACAAATGTAAAATCTGGCAGATCACCAGTGACCTTGAAGGGTTGGAGCAGACTGGCCTGTCAAAATAACACTGTCACTTTAAGAGGAAACAATGAGTGAGTGAGCAATGTTAGACCCAGATTACTGCCCTCTCTTCTTCATTAGATGCCAGGTTGGAAGATAAACACTAAGGCACACTCTGTTGATTTACTCCTATCAGATCTGCTAATGCTCCAATCTACTTCCTGGTTCTGTGACCGCTATTATCAGGTTGTTCCTACTTCCTGTTTGGGAATGACAACCTACAATTTAATCTCAGGCTGGCTGTTTCTGTTTCTGGGGTGTAGTTTTATCAGTTAAATGACTGATGACGTGCAAAAACCTTACCTCCACATTCACAAACGTATGTACACACATCGTCGGCATATTGAAGTTCATGGTTCAGGCTTCCTTGACACGAAGCAGCCGCACTGCTTAAACGCCCTTGATTAAGGCACTATTGTAAATCTATATGAAGAGGAAACGTCGTGCATCACAAATAGACACACATTACCCCTTTTCTGCTTGTAAAATAACTGGCTGGTGTGACTCTGTATGTCACTCTCGCCACCGTCGTCCTCGCCATCAGCAGCACTTTTGGCTCCCCGTGGAGCAGGAATGTGGAGGGACGACTCCCCGGTGGACTTCGCTCCTCCAGCGCTGATGTTTTATTGTCCTTGTTTGGGTTTGGGTTTTTCCCAGATGTTGTTGTTTTCTTTTCTCCTCCGGATTGCTATCGTTTCTCTTTGTCCAAGTCGTCCGTCTGCTCCTGCAGAAGGAAATCATCTCGATTTAACACAGAATCATTAATAATCCTCAGATTATTCTGCCAACGGGTTTGTTTACGTTCTCGGGCTGAAGGCATTTTTCTTTCTCACACAGTCGATGATGAAAAAGCTAAAAGTCAATACGTGAGCAGGATGAAATGAAACAAACACGGATGTGTTTTAAAGCTGTAAATGGATTCTTTGCATTTGTACCATCTATGAAACATGAGTGTTGTGTTTCTCAAACAAATTTGGTTAGGACATTGATTCAGTCGCGGCTGCTGAATCTAAACATACTCTAATCTCTCATATTACCAAACCTGAATCTCACAATCTGCAGAAAACAAACTGATAGAACAGAAGAAGGATGATTTCTACGACACATCATTTCTTAAGTATAAGAGCTGTGAACATGCTCATTATTAAACACAGACAAGCAAGTATACACATGTTGAATACATAAGCAAGACTTATTTACACATAGGGTGTGTATAAGCGGGGGTTCACAGATGAAGAAGTTTCCAGGATACAGACCTGCTGGGACTCGGACGTCGTCCGGCTCTTGGGCTCCGCCTCCGTAGGAGACGAAGGAACGCTCCCGTTGGAGTCTGTTATTAGCAGCGTCCGCCTCTCCCGGGTTGGTTTTTCACACTTTGTCACCCGGAACCTGAGAGGTGACCAAAAAAAATAATATAAAATTTTGAATGTTTTTTAGCAGTCCGGGAAATGGGAGCTGCAGAGTTGGCTCATTAAAACAAACTCCTGCTCTTGCTGCATGTGGGAACCGCTGGCCGAAATGTGCAGCGTATAACTGTTGAACTCTTTCAAGAAAGTTTTTTAAAAAATGATCCCAATGGGTTATTTTTCTAGGTCAAAATAAAATAGAATTTAGCTGCCCATCTTTGCTGTTGTTGTTGCTTCTTCTCACTGATAACACACACACCTAAACTTTACACCTCTCTCATCCACCCAGCCACTCAAAGGCACCTGTGCGCACACACACACACACACACACACACACACACACACACACACACACACACACGCTCCAAAGCTTTAATTAAATCAGCAAATGAATATTCGTATCCAGGTCATGCTGACCCCTCCGCGTACGCAGCCATTCATCTGGGTGTGCAAATGAAAAGCAACCTCTCTGCATCCCAATCAGCTCGCAGCAGGACATTAAGGATGAGGATGAGCGCTCGCTGCGTGGCGGGGATGAGGCCGAACGCTTTCCTGGGTTCGCTGGTGGCCTGAGAAATATTCTCTTTACTTTAAACATCTTGGACACAGTTTTATAATGGCAGCACGCTGTCAGGGTGTAATACCAAATGTGGAGTTTTTTGTCTTAAACACCTTTCAACACTGGAGAGCAACGGAAAAAGGGTCCATTAAAGGTTCTCTATACGCTATTCAGAGCATTAATATAGCAGCAAACAACTATTTGCTATGTAAAGATATAAAGGAGTAATGTTTATCTGTCTAGCTACGCTTTGATGAAATGGAGGACAGACAGATGTGGTCACTGATATCTCTCGATTCTGACTGGCTGGGAGGTGTGGACCTCTCCCTGTTTAATGTGTTTTTAACGGGGGTTGTTGCTACAACACGTTAACCACTGAAGCTTCGCACTAAACCTCAACACAGTCTGAACCCTGCGGCGTCTACTTTCCCAGGCTTCACCCTGATGTGTGAATTTTCCAGGTCACCGGTCTGGTGTCAAAGTGCGAGGCAATCTTAGCCGGTGTAATTAAGTGCGGATTTTTTTAGGGTTAATGTTTGATTGTTAACGTTGAGTGTGAACTAATATCTAATAGGCCTCTGGGGGCAAACTGTTTTAATGTATATGTGATAATTAAAGCACCTCGTGTGGTACGATTCTATAAGAAAATCACCGTAAAGCATCATCAAAAGAACTCTTTTTGTTTCCCTGCCTGCTTGACTCAGAAACACACACACACACACCTGCCCACCTGCCCACGGCCAGGACCGTGACCTCTTGGCTGCGGCGCTGGTCTGTCTTGCGGGCCGACGGCCTCCTCATCAGCGGCCACTTCTTCTGGGTGCAGCGGGTGCAGATGTTCTTCTGGCCGCCGAGGCCGCCGATGGTGTGCAGGTGGTTGCAGGTGTGCTTGGCGGCTCCCGGGGGCGCGCCCGGCGATATGGGAGTCAGCGGCGGGGTCGTGGCGCCGGGAGAGGTGGGGGTGAGCGGAGGGCTGGAGACGGGAGGGAGACAGAAATGTACATTATAGCACATTAATTATGATAGTGTAATCAAGATAGCTGCTGATGGCCTGCTAGGAGAGCACAAGCTAAATAATGCGGCCCCCCTGAACAATAACTGCGCGACAAAGAGGGGAAATTAACCGAGAGATATTTTATAGGTCAGCAGAATGTCTCGACATCTGAAGATTAAATTAAACGAAAAGTGGTCGTCTATTCAGATCAGCTGTCCAAAGTGCGGCTTTGAGAAGAGGGAGACCTTCCGCCGACTAACAGCTGACCTACATTCAAACACACTTTTTCATTTCACAGAGATGAATTCGAGCTCATTGAATTCGGCGGCGCTTCCTTTATCCTTCATCGCCGCAGAAATGACACATCGATATCTTCAAACAAATACAGACGAGCTCTTTGAGAGCGATCGCTCCGAATGACGATTATGGTTAAAAGTAATAACGGGGGTGGGCGATCGGCTGGACGTCCGATCGGTTGAGAATTGGCTGTAAAATGAAAGGTGATGCGCCGCATGCTTCTCCTCTCCACTTTCTTTGAGTATATTTATCTTAGAAGCGAGCTAACGGGGGACTAATTGAGGCCGTCTGTTTGAGCTCTAGCGTCGTTTTTCACGAGAGGAACTGTGAATGTGAATGGTTTATGACCCCGGAGAGCAGCTCCTTCTCGTTGTTTACACACAAAAGGTAGAATAAACAGCGTTCATTGACATGCTCATGTAATATATACAGTATGTAGGAACGTGCATGTGTGTGTCAGGGGACCGACAGCATAATGAGTCACATATCTTTGATCTGTGTCAGGAGGAGGAGGAGGAGGCAGAAATGCATCCCTCTTACTGTAAGAGGGATGCTACCAAACAGTGTATGGCCACAAGTATGTGGACAGCTGAACATCACACCCATATGTGAACACCTCGTTGCAAAAACGGGGGGGGGGGGGGGGTGTTAATGTGCCGCTGAAAACAGCCTCCGCTCTTTTAGGAACGCTTTTTCGTGACACTTTGGAGGCCACGTTCAGACCGGCTTTAGCACTCAAGGTCAAGTTACCGAGTTTCTCTAAAAGCTTCTCGTTCCCTCTGGGAAAGTTCCTGCAGCATAACAGCCTTGTCCAAACCAAAAGTACACTGAAGTATACTGGACCACAAGGGGTGTCATATTTTTTAGTGTAAACCGGTGGTTCCCTACCTGGGGGTCGGGACCCCACAAGAGATTGCAAGTTAACTTTGGATCATAAACCGGATAGGAAAGAAATCGGAAGCAAACATATTTTGTGCAACACAAAGTTCTGTTCATTTTTGGAGATTTTTCTCTAATCTTTGCAATTTTTTTTCCCCCTAGCGATAATTTTGGGCGTTCCAGGTAGGGTTAGGATATTTTCACGCAGGTGTGCGGCGCAATAACTGCCGTAGTTTCAGCTGTTCGAGCGGCGGAGCATCGTAAAACTCACTTCATTCAAACTCGACAGAAACAAAATAAAACTCACCAAAAGCCGTCTTGGTTTAAAACAATATTAAAAAAATAAATCGGGCCAAGAAAAACAACAACCGGCAATAGCCGATATATTCGTCCAATCGCCCCAAACCTAGTTTCAGGCCTTTTTTAAAAAGTAAAAATTAGTCTTTTGATGGAACTGGTAAAAACTGGTAGACATATGCAACCAGTGAGATGGAGAAGCACGAGCCGAAATCGCTTTGCTTTAAGGTTTCACGAGCCCAAAAAAGGGTTGGGAACCACCGGTGTAAACAATGTGTGAGAACGTGCATTTAAAAAAAATATGCATAATGCTCATGTACGGCCGAGCGTGAGGATTCCTGACGAGCGGAGGTACGTATCCACACAGGAGGGGGAAAAAAAAAATGGCAAAGCAAAGGGGAGATCGACTGATGTGAGGAACAGAGAGCATCTAGTGGGAAAGGGACTGAGGGACGGTGAGGAGGAGGAGGAGGAGGAGGAGGAGGAGGAAAAGGAGGAGGAGGAGGAGGCTGGAGTATTGATGGGGAGAGAGCAGCACCGAGGCGAAGGGAAGTTAAGCACCAAATGTGGAGAGGCAGATAGCGAGGCCTGGCCACACTACAGTCACTCTCCTTCTGGTAGTCTCCCTCCTTTTTCCTCCCTCCCTCTCTTTCTGCCTGTCTGTCTGTCTGTCTGTCTGTCTGTCCGTCTCCCTCCCCCCCTCTTTAAGTGTCCCATAAATTACCCCCGCCGATACCCCTCTTTCCCCCCTATTCCTCCATCTCTAAGTGATCCGCTGGCAGACAGCCCAACCTGGCTGGGTGAAAGATATGAAGAGTAACCGCGAGAGAAAGAGGGAGTACTACTGTACAGAGAGAACAAAAAAAAAAAGTGTAGGAGAGAAAAACAATAGGTGGGAGAAGAGATTTGGGGAGAGAACGAAGAGGCGAAACACATGAAAGTGACGCTGGGGGAAAATGTGTGCGGCTGCCGATTTCTTCCTCAGGATGTGACTGAGCAGAAGAACGCTTCAATACCTAATACGCTCCCGCCATTTATCCACACCGTTTCTTCCCAACAAAGGAGAACATCTCCCCCCCTATCTCTTTATCTCGCTCCTTTTCCTCCCAGAACAATATGTAGCGGGACGGGAAAGATGACAGGAGGAGAGAGAGAGAGAGAGAGAGAGAGAGGGAGAGAGGGGGGAAAACATACTCCACTAACTCAATTTACTCACACTCCTCTACTGTCACAGAGCTTCTCCTCCTCCAATCTGTCTATCAGCCCCGACTCCCTCTCTCCCCCTTATCTCAGCAGAGTGAAGACGTCTAATCTCAGCTCCTACCGTCTTCAGCTCCCGTTCTTATGATGCAGGGTCGTTTCAAGCGGGCGGCCTTTGATTTGAGACGTGAATGCCAAATATGTGAATGAAATCAATTGAGGCTGATAGATTTTACGCTATTAAAAAGATCCTGGACATCAGGTGCATGTTAGGGCTGCAAATACCGATTGAAACTTCGCTTTTGACCGTTATCTACGTCATTGTTGCTAAACAATGGCTCATTGATTTCACAAAGATGAAGACAAAAACAGCTTCTAATTTCCAGCCAATGACGGTGGCTGGTTACAGGTAGAAAATATCTGAAATGACAACTGTAAAAAAAGCAGTTTTTATCAGCTGTGGCCAGCTAGATGATTATTGTTGTATCTAGGGCTGCAACTACTGATTATTTTCATCGTCTTTTAAATCTGTTGATCATTTTTGTCGATTAATAGATAAGTTGTTTGGTCTATAAGATGTCAGAAAACAGTGAAAAGTGTCGTTTCCCCAAAGCCCAAGATGACGTCCTCAAATGTCTTGTTTTGTCCACGACTCGAAGATATTCACTTTACTGTCATGGAGGAGTAAAGAAACCAGAAAATATTCACATTTAAGAAGCTGGAATCGGAGAGTTTCGACTTTTTTTTCTTTAAAAAATGACTCAAACCGATTAAATCGGTCATCAAAATAGTTGCCGATTCATTCAATAACTAATTGATTAATCTTTGCAGCTCTAATGTGACATAAAGCAGGAAAAAGCATCAAATCCTTACATTTGAGGAGCTGGAATCGACACACGTTTGCGGGTTTTTGCATGATAAATTAACCAGTTGTTTCTAACTCTAGCCTCTAGTACAAAAGAAACCCACAGCTCTCTTTGTCCAATGCGCTCTTTTTAAAGTGTCACTGTGTTCTGGCTGAGAATCCAACAAGGAAACGAGCCAACAACTGTGCTCAATATGCTTTAATAATCCCACAGTATATGGGGGCATGGTAGCATTTCGGGGGAAAGAGTCCCCAGCTGCTCGCCCTCAATCAAACCCTGCCAATCTGGAGAAGTATCAGAAGAGAAATGTGGCCTGATTGCCTTGTTGTGTTCATTTCCTGCCCTGGCTACTCTCATTTCAGTCACTTCAGCCACTTCAGCTGTGACACCGAAGGGCTTCACGAGGAGGCTTACGGTGCCATCTGGTGGACGCAGGAGGGATAAAAAAACGACAACGAGAGGACACTCACCAATCAGAGTCGATGCTGTTCTCATAAACCATGGCTTTCAGAGCGTCTGTGTTTGCTGGAGAGAGAGAGAGGGGGAGAAAGGGGGAAAAAGTTACACACTTATGCAGTTAGAAGAAAGGGGGAGAGAGAGAGAGAGAGAGGAGGGGGGAGATAAAAGCAGTTGGGAATTAGCGAGGAGAACGCTCCAGTGACTTCAGAAAGCAGAGCGCTTACTGAAAGATGGTTACAACAGATTAACTCCTTAACACAATTAAAACGGCACAATTACTGCACGACCTCAGGAGAATGTGCCAGACCAGAACAAAACCTTTATCGAAGGAAGCGAACGCCAGAAGAATAGGACTCTGTAACTTCTGTAGAGGAATTTGGCCCAAAGGAAATAAAGTTTTTTTCTTACACACATGAACAACCAATTCCACCAACTTCTGCCCCCTCAGACAAAGAAGTAGCATCAACACAACAAGAGACAACAGCTCAGGTGTAGATTTGCATAATTTGCTCCCGGAGACAGATTTCCCTAAGGCCTGGCCGTGATGCATTCGCTGACTTTCCCCCCGTGAGCACACTGCAAGTGCGTGCACAGATAAAGGAATTTGTGCATAGGAAAAAAGGGGGGAGATGTACTGCTGAGCGGTACGGAGACACAGAGACGAATCACGTAGGGGATCGTGGAGGTTTAATGGTATGGTTTCATCTAAAAGTGCGTGGACGTCTGACTCAACGCTGTCCTCCTCGTCACCCCGTATCATCCTCCTATCATCCAGAACCGCAGGGTGCACCCTTGGTAGCTACCAGGGCTGAAACGATACACCTATCTCCTGATTCGATACTATGATTTGATATGTATTGCGATTTTTAAGTATTGCGATTCGATATTTCGATTTATTGCAATTTTTGTTAACTTTTTTTAACATTAGACCATGGGGAAAAGTTGAATCATACACTTCTGGGGACTTTTACTTTGGAAAATATCTAAATTAATACAGTAAAAATGCTTGATTTTTCAGTTGACTCGCATACGTACACAGAGCTACGTGGGAAACGAGGTGTAAATGTAAGACTAGGTTTCAGTTTTGAGTCATTAAAGGCCCTGAAAACATATTTTCATACTCAGTTTACTAGAACCAAGGGAGTCCTGCGCGAACACACCATTTAATTTTCTGCCAAAGTTGCAACAGTTTTGGTTATTTCACATGACACATTTTTGAATTTTTGGCCTGCTTTTCTCACTGCTCTGAAGTGGGCGGGGCTCAGCTGGAAAAAAAAATGTGATGTCACGTGTTGCTGTGCACCAATCAGAGCTTAGCAACATTTGAATCAAAATCTTATGACAGTTGTGGGATTGTTACTTATGTTGCCAGGCCACTGTCCGTTAAATCTAATCTAACCACACCCACACGGTCACATAGTGTTAAACTGTAGCTTTCAAAACTTTTATTTTTGCTTATTTGGTCAAAAATATGTGTTATAAAGAACAATCTGAAACTAAGTTTTCAGAGGATTTAAAAGGGAAAAAAATCCCCCTTAAAAACCTCTATTGAAAGAACAACTATTTGTCATGAGCCGTATATTTCCGGATCCATTTAGTTATTTCTTTCATTCCTACAGATACCTGGCCAAATGTAGATAATGTGACGTCACATCCGTGTCGCCAGTGCAGCTACGATAGAACTTGACTGCAAGAAAATGTAAACAACTTTCAATCTAATGAGTTTTGGTGTCGGTTCCTCAACAGTAATGGGATAATTTAGCCTTTAAAACACAATGCAAACCAGTATTCAGCATTTTAAGTACGGACTCAGAATATATCTTCTTTTTTATCTTTCAGATGTATTGAATTATTGAGCGAATTTACAAGAAAACAGAAAAGTGAAGGGTCATTTTTATCCTCCGGGTGATTTTATTTTGAAGTTTGTAGTGTACTGATGCTACATGGACATCCAGTGAAAACAAGTATGACTGTGGCAGCACTGTGATGCAATTATTTTTTAGATCATCTCTAGATGGCAGTCTTTGCCCAGCCATAAAGATAACTACTGCTCCTCATAGCGACTTCTCAGTTCTTATGTCTATTTATGCACAAACTGCTGCTGCTGCTGCTGCTGGAAATATCTTCCCGTGTTCCAGAGAATTATTTCCATGAAAAATACCCAGAAGTTGTTTTTAGACTGGCGCTTTCATACATTTTGTAGGTTGAAGGTTGGAAGGTTAAAACAGACGTTTACTGTCTTCTATTTTGGTAGCAGGAATCCTGAACCACGCCGCGTCCCCGGAGCGACATTGTGAGGGTGAGTCACAGTTAACGGACTCCCCGCTCTGCGAACGTTGTTACTACAAAGGCGGTGATGAGTCAGCTGAAAGCTCGAGCCACTTGAGGGTGGACAGAAAAAGCAACACAGGACAATGGTGGCCAGACACCAGAACAGGACAATGCTGCCTTTCGTGGCTTAGACAGTCTGTTAAGTCACCTGGATACGACATGAGGGACAGGTTTAGACTGCTGCACTATTTTAGGAATCAATACTCACAGATAAGCTGTATCTGTTTAGTTCCTGTACTTAAAAAAACACTTTCAGGCCAACAATAGTTCAACATGTGTCCTTTATTGAAGTAAACTAATCCAGATGATTTTCTCAAATAAATTTAAGAAGTAAAGAAGACAATAAAATGGGAAACTTAAGCCGCAGGAACTTGATTTTTTTGTGTTTTCGGTGGGGGGTGCAGAGTGAAATATTATACTTACGCTTAATTTGAAGCGTTAATGGCGTTACAGAGACGTCCGTCGACGTCTGCTGGAACGTCGTCGTCACTACCGCATTGCATTGTGGGATATTTATACCGCCGTAGCGTCCTACGTTAGGGTCAATTCACCTGCTGTTCGTAGCATACTGAGTTTTCAGACATACTAAAAAAAATCTCACACTGTTTTAGCGTACTAAAACAGCACGTTAGTATGGAATTTTGGATGCAACTATGGACATTTCCCCATGTAAAACTATTAATGAAATAACCTAAAAAAAACTAACTCAACCCGCACAATATTCGAGTACCGTTACTATTCAAATGAAACCTCGATTTCCTCTCTACCTTTAAACCAAACTCGCGTACTTACAAACAGTTCAATGGGACTCCGGCTGCTGCGGGAGGGTTTATTAGCACTTGAGGGAAATACTGTAATCTACACTGTCAGGAAAGGCATGTGTGTTGTTCGCACTAATCGAGCTGACACAAAGCACTGATCCTTATCTATCTCGTCGCCACTTATGAACTCAGCTGAACAAAGCGTGATTTATTAGGGACTTAACTTCATGTTCTAGCTCAGGGAAATAATGATGATCAATTTACAGGAAGAACACAAGCAAAATGTGAGAAAACTCCTACGCACACACACACACACACATTGTCCTTGAAATTCCCTTGCGGTAGCTTGATCGTCCTGGTGATTGTCTTCCAAGAAGATCCTCATTCCTGACACACTAAGAGTCCCACATACACACACACTACTGCACAGAAACTGACACACACTTCCTTCCTGAATAGTGTGTGATAATACTTGCCAAAACATGAATGGAGTGCAGCTGTAATAACGACTTCAAGACAGTGATTCAGTCTAGCGTTTGTGGTTTAGTACGTCGGACACATACCTTCGTTCTTCATGATGTAGTTGACAATCTGCCCGACCGTGTCGTTGTTCTCACTGAAGGTGTCGTTCATGTCTGGAAGATGAGCAGGAAAACAAACACACACACAATTAGAAATACTTGAATAATCGAGTGCGTAGTAAGCATTCAAAATTTATAATATCCTCAAGCAACACATTAAAAGAAATATATTTCCGAGTGCAGCGCAGTAAAACAAACTATATATATCCTAATGCTTGTGTGTAAATGTGTTATTCTTCAGGCGTGGCCTCGGGGCTCCCTTTACATCGTGAACGCTAAGCATGATTACCCATAAGTCACAATTCAAGAGCACTTTGTTAATATTACAGCTCGACAGCACACTCCCGTAGGTTCCACTGTTTAACTGGAGCTGCAACGCAATTAATTATTTAGAATGGAAACCCACACGTGGACTGACGGAGCATTATGTTTGCCTATTAACTTAGAGATACGAGCTTGGCAATATATTGATGTAATATATGGCGCCCCTTGACAATTTTCGAGAAAACCACGACAGTAATCTCTGAGTAGCTATTTATATTTTTTATTTCATATATTATTGTCATTATTATTGTTTATTTTAATTTATTTTTTTGTATCTTTTTACTTTTTTTTTTCTTTTTTCTATTGTATTTATTAATTTTCAATTTACTTTATTTCTCGACTTTATTTCTGTTACTACTAAAAGGTGCATTGTAGATATTTTCTCTGCATTGTTGCCTATAATTTTAACTTTATTTATCCATAATCTAAACTATATGTTTTGTTTTTTGTTTGACCAGATGGATGTGTAAGTGACACGAGTGAGGTATCATTTCCCTGTACAGTCAATGTTTTATTCATTATTGATAATCAATAAAAAAAAAATTTGAAAGAAACTTGCATTCATGGAATTTTTGGCCACCTGTGGGCAGCGCAACAAGCTATAAAGAATATAGAAAATTGTGATATTGTTATCAATTGATGTATTGTATCAATAGGTGACAAATATTGTGATAATTGTGAAAACATGCTTCGAATATATCCTTCGAAATGTAATGGAGGATGCAGTTTAGTTGTGTGGGAATTTAATTTAGTAGGAGACAGGGTTGCACATGCACATATCCCTATAAACGTGCAATCATAAACTAATCTTCCTTCTGACTGACTAAATAAAAGCCTGTGTATGAGCCCCTTCCACCCAGCACACACCCTTGTGAGGCACTTCCTAGAGCTTCCTGTTGACTGCATCCTGAGCTTTTCCTCCACTTCTGATAAACACAATACTCTCCCAGCAATTTATGGGAGTCTTTTGCTGCGGTTTTAAAAACCTGCGCGATGTAAAGGGAGCGGCTCACGACTTCCTAGAAAAAGTCAGCGAAAGAAACAAAAAGCGGAAAGAGAGAGAGAAAGAAAAAGAGGAAATCTGATCATTGCGCAACAAGAGAAGACTGGATGAACTGAATGAACTGAATGAGTGAGAGAACACATGAGCAATTTTTTTGTTCCTACGCTTTTGTCTGTGAGAGAGAGAGAGAGAAAGGGTTGGGCATGTTGTAAGAAAAGAAAGACACACGCAGAGACAGCAGGGGAAAACCCTGATGCATTTATGACTGCTGTGCTGCTGGCAGGGAGCTCAAATCCGACGCCACAAGAGAAACCAGCTTTCACTTTTCAATATGAGGTAATATTTAATTCAATGGAGGAGTTCGGGGCAACGTGGGAACTAGCGGAGACGTGATGTGTCAGGAGGAAAACTGTGAGGTCCTTTGTGTGATAACAGAGAAGTGAGAAAGGCAGTCGGCGCGGACTCTTTGCAGCATGGTGTAAACACTTCATTCCTTCCAGAACATTTCTCATAACTGTGATTTACCCCAGGGCAATGCCAGAGGTTCCGTGCCTGCACATATACTATCAGGAAAGGCAGAGCGCCAACCTCACCGCCATGCCGCATACTGTACAAGCAAAAAGTGACACGACAGATGCAAACCGGGCCGAACTTCTTTTCACTTTTCAGTACGCCGAAGTTCCGAACTTCAACTACCTTCTCCGACGGGCCGTAAAAACTCATCATCGCGTACACGACGCTCGCAGCAATTAAGCATTATCTATCTGTAGTTATCGTTACGAGCCGAGGGAAATTAAAGTGCAGAGGCTTCTTTCTTTGTTTCGCCTCGCTTAACACACCCCTAGTTGAGTGAGAACACGAGCGGTGTGAATGCCAAACGTCTCCCTGGTTTCTATTGGCCTCCACTCCTTACAAAAAAGACAGACGCGGTAGAGGAACTATGGCTGAGATAAGGCTGTGGCTTATACCAAGACAATGGTAAAGAGCTGTCAGTATCACCGCATCATGACTTCCTGTAAATATACAGATTTCTGAGCTTATGTTTGTGATTTCACAGAGGTTTTCTGAAGATTTGTTCTTCAGCATAAACATTGAAAAACACCTCTTAAATGACGGTGCATTAAATAAATTACTATTCCTAAATAAGCTCTGATATACGTAGGATTTTAGCTTGTTTTGGTATCTAATTTTGAAGAAAGGAGCCATTCATGTCACACAAGTCTATCCTTATCAACATCTGTCAGTACCCGGCGCAAAGCAAACTCATTAGATTCAGGAATGTAGTACAAGCCTGTAAGTACTAGAGGACAGGCGGGAGCATCGAGTGATTTTACTGCATCGTCGCTGACCTTGAATCTCACCATCACATGACGGGAAAATGGAATACCTCGTGCAGAGCAATGACTAATTTGGAAAACAACTTAAAAGAAATCGCCTTTTCAGCATTTAGTTTTCCATTGACTCATTGATGTGTGACAGCGTCCCAGTCTGACTGAGAGTTTGGCAGGATACTGAGTATCAGTTAATGTTTGACTTGATTGGAATATTTCAGTTCATGTGCTGCTGTTGTGAAGCAAAGAGGGAGACGAGGAGAAAAGAAAAGTTTCATAAAATCATGGTTAATTTATGGTTAGCATTTTTTCTGCAATAGCCATTCGATGTATCTACATTCTCTCTCTGCATTCCCCGGTATCTCTATCGGAGTCTTCATTGTTAGTGGCAGCTGCCGCATGAAGTGAAAGAAACAAGCTTTGCTTCTTTTTAAATTTATCTTGTTGACATCAGTCTCACCGCTTACTGTTCACTCTTGCACATCTGTATAAGAGGTATATTACGTTACTGCTAATGCGAACTGAACATCCTCCTGCTTCACATTTAAAGAGGAACTATTGTGCTTTTTCCTTTTCCTTTAGTGTGTTATGTAGTTTTTTTGTGCATGTAAAAGTTATGCAAAGTTACAAAGCCTAAAGTCCACGCCAAAGGGAGTTACTCTCCCCCACAGAAACACTGCTCCTGAACTGCCTGAAGCGCCTCGCTTGAAGTCCCGCCTTTTATTCCGTAACGTGGTGATGTCACCTAGTAACACATTTGCATAATACCTGCCTAGCGGCTAGTTTGGCACGCCCTCAAACAAAGCTAGTTAGAGCGGAGTCTGAACAATTTCAGCGATTTAGACAGAGAGAGAGAGATTAAAGCATGTAAACATGTTCTAGTAGAAACCCAAAATACAAGTATGACCTGAAAATGAGCATAATAGATCCTCTTTAAAGCATTCATCTAGTGACATACGGGTGGCTTTCTATTGTGAGGAAAGTGTTATATTTAACTTAGGGAGGGATCACAAATACGTATCAATATGTTGACCTGTATCTGACCTGATATTGTATCTTCCAATTCAGCACACTAACAATATTTAGCTTCTCTTCTATCCCTCCCGTACCGCCTATCTAATCTCTTCTCTGTCTACTTAGATCACTATGTACCTGGTTGAGCAATAATCTTGGGTGTGTGCTGCCATATATACATATAGATGATGGATGCCTTCAAACAATGAGCACATGCAGTAAACGTATAAAGCTAATCATAATGGTGTCAGTCAATGACACATTTTCTTTCAACTCCCTCCCCTCTTTTATTCAGATTTCCCTACCTCCGCCCAGCTCGGGATCCTTGTCTTCCTCCTCGCACTCCTCCTCCTCCCCATCGTGGGCCTCAGTGGTGCACCGATAGCCCTTGCTCTTCAACACGTGGCAGATCACCACCCCCAACAGGCCCAGGAGGAAGAAAACCGGCACCAGGACGAAGGCAATGTGGTCTGAGTTGCTCGTCTCTAATGCTGCGCCGTCACCTTTTCCAGCAGTAGTCTGATCCCCTGGAGGATGAAGAGGGACGAAGGGGAGCGAGAAAGAGAGACGAAAAAAACAAAACGAAATTATTCTAAATATTGTTGCAACAGGACACACAGGAGAGCAAAACAATGGATTTGTCATTACAACGCCCTTGATGGCAACCTGATATCCCCAGTGAGTCTAAACGGGGGTGAATTTGGGGGCCGAGCAGCTGAGGGGATTTAAATGCCATCAGCTGCAACATGACAGAGATTTCGTGTTCCCTTCCTGGATCAATCGAGTCTGCTGCCGTCTCTGCCCTCTAAACTGCTCGATCCGGTGCAAGCTGTCCCCGCTTTCACAGGCAAGAGGCAGAGAGTGGAAGGGCAAAACCCCAAAACTATAAACACTCAGTCTACAATGTAGACGGGTTGGTCATATGTTAGTGTTTTTACAGGAACTGACTGCAGCAAGGACCGTAAACTTTCCCACTCCCATCTGCCCACCCACCTAGTACACACCGGACTTTAGACCCATCAGGGTACCACAACGCTGGGAAGGGCGCTGATGAGCTCAACATGTTGTACTTTCAATTCAACTTCAGACAAAGCTTTAGGGCTTAAAACTAAGCATTATTTTCCTCATCCATTGATTAACTGCTGATTACGTTGTTGACTTTACTTAAAAAATGAATGAAATGATTCATCAATTATCAAAATACACGCAGATTAACTTTCTTTTAAATCCATTTAATTTAATCGTCGCAGCTCGCGGCTTTTCTTTAACGTAAAAAAAAAATGGAGAATTTCAACTCGGGCTGTCCTCGACTAGAGAAATACTAAGTCGACTAACACTCGTGTGATTTTGTCGACCGATCGATTCGTTTTAGATTTGATCGACGGATCTGTAAAACGGAGTTTCTCCACAAAGAATCACACAACAGCACCGCTTTAAATCTTGTGTTTACCAGAAATGTGATCATAAGTTGCTTAGAAATAAGTCATTCAGCTTGAAAAAAAGCATAAAACGACTAATCGACTGAAGAAATCTTAGTCGACTACGACCGAAACGATTACTTATATCAGGCCTACATTTTACACGATGGACCCTGATGTCTTGAAACTGATCAGGTCAAAGGTCAAACGGCAGACAGTGGTCAGCTATAGGCGAAAGCTCCCCTGGCTCCTGCCGTTGGGCGCACCACGTGACCTGAAGCATTCCAGCACAACACACAAGAGGGCTTTTGTCTGTTTTCCGGTTCGCATCAGTGTGTGTGTGAGAGACACACAAAGACAGAAATGGGAGGTCACAGTTTGAACACAATCTCAAATCCCATCAGCATCAAATCACATGTTTGTTCGCGCCGTATTGAAACGTACGACGGCTCTGAGCGTATAGGCGTGTGTCTGCATACCTAACCGTGTGCCTCCTGATGTATGTGGGCATTTGTGCTCCCCTCCATTGTCCGCGACGCATCAGACTGAACACGCTGATAAAGACCATTGTCTGCTCGCTGACCATCCTGTGACCGACTGCTGCGCGCCCGTGTGCTCGTACACTAGCAGGCTGTCCTGCGCCGCTCCCACGCCTCTCCAAATGACTCACGGGCCAATTAGAGGTTTGTATTAGAAACACTGAGAAATAAGACTAGAGACTGGCAAATGGGTTGAATGGAATCCTCGAGGAGGATTTAGACTCGAGTAATCAAAACGTCTTAGCAACCACAGCTGTTGCCATGATGGAAGTCCTTAGAGGGATGGCCAAAAAAAATAGAGATACATCGGAGACACATGCACATCACAGTTGTGTGGATTCATATAGTAAATTCTGATATTCATAAGCAACTTTTGGCCATTAAAAATAAACTGGAGAAGAAAAGCAACTGTGTTTATTTTGACTTTGGGATGAGAATATGAGAAGCGACTCTGGGTGCGAGAAAGTATTTTGTGACAACATACCGTGTTAGTGTTACACACAAGGTTGCAACGTCCAGTGATTCTCTGGATTTTGAGATATATGGGTCAAACCGTCCCCTGGCTAAAAGGGAAAAACATCAAATTCAACTGGACACTTAACACCACTTCACCTCCAAAAAGACGTTCCCTTCCCTGCCAACATCACTGACATCCACCCTGATGAGAGGTATATTCCCCTTTCTGAGTTTAGAGAGAGCAAACGCATTCCTGTCCAGTGTCAAATCCTTCAAACTGAACCATCCTTTGGAGCCGAGCGCAGCCCGAATAGCTCGGCATTACTGCTCTGCTACTTTCATTTCCTGCAATTTTACGAGGATTTACCCTGCGAGGAGTTCTATATCTGCCTAAAAGGTTATCGACGTCTCCGCCGCAACGGCTCCTTTCGCCAAATGATGTAAAATCAATCGCTGCAAAAACACACAAAAGGAGAGAACGATTCGTGATTGAGTTCTTCGCCTTTATCCTCTCTTTTTTCTTTCTCTCCCCTTTTCTGCGCCTCGTCTCTCTCGAACATCTCTCGAACATCAGACGCACTGACAGGGAACTATTTTAGCTGTTAATGAAAGGCAAAGTCAATCTGAACAGAAAATGAGGATGTCAATGTTCCTCACTGCTGAGATCAGCAGAACAAGACCTCACGACACCGAAGAAGCACATTGCGTGTTTTCTAACCTTCCTGCTTCATTTTAGGTTTCAGGTCGTTTCCAACTTCGTGAGTCACTTCTTGGCAAATGTTGCATTCAATAATACTAGGAAAACAGAAACGGCTGCAAGACTTTTACCCTATTTCTCATCAGTGACCGACCTCTCGGCTACATCCAGTCAGTAATCTGATCCTCAACTAGATGTTAACTGCATTATTCTCCTCCATTTACTCATCTTGGGAAGGACAGAGAACGGAAATGGAAACTGTTCGACGTGTCCTCATTGACCACTGTTTGGCTATAATTAATAACCTCTCCTTCTCCATTTTACAACGTCTACATCTGCATTAAACTTTGGGGACAACGATACCCAAAACACCAGAGTTGTAGTGCACCTTCATTCTCTGAAATATTCTGCTTCAATCCATCAATATTTGTTGGCGTTTAGCCTTTCAAAAAACAACATTTTCATTGCGGTCAAAAAACTGTTTGCTCTCCCGCAGGCTATAAATTAAATTTATATAACCACAATAGCAAAAATATATTTTTTCTTCCTCTTTTTTCGGGTGATGACGTCATGAAATATGACAACATATATCCAAAGCTTCATTTGAAAACTTCAATAGAAGCTTTGAATTAGAGTTGTTCCGATACCGATACCAGTAACGGAAATGCGTCCGATACTGCCCAAAATTCAGGATCGGTTATCGGCGAGTTACGCTAGTCTATATAGTCTGATCTGATACCAGAATTTATCAACCCAGAAAAAATCAACTTATTTAACCGGAGATCAATTCTTTTTCGCCGCTCCAAAACAGTAGCTTTCACTGCGCTGTCGCCCTGGATGTATCATGGCTGCCACTGCGACTACTGTTTTAGAGCAGAGAAGAAGAACTGATTGCAGGTAGTTTGTCACGTGACGATAGCAAACAACAACAGTGCGGTGATAGCGAAGGGTGTAACGGTAGTCAGAGCGAGGAAAATGTCAGCCATTTGGCAATATTTCACAGTGGAAAATCATTTCATGTCTACAAAGTGTTTAACTGGAGCCAGGCCATACAACAAAGATAGTAATCGTATGTATCACATCCATACATGGTGAGGAGAAAACAGCTGTTTCAACAATATGTTTCTTAACTGTTGAGAAAGTGACCGTAAAAGGTTTTCATTTCACCACAACAACCCTTTAGCTCAGCACTGAACATTAATGGGTGAAACGGCTCTGTGGCTTACCCAGTTCCTCACATTCAGGAAATGATGTGGAGCTAGCAAAGCAAATCTAAGACCCCCCTGACTTACATTAACCGCATCTCATTTCAGATGACACGAGACAACACCGTCATTCCAACTCTTGGTCCTTTATCCACTTAAGTCACTCGGTGAGCTCATTCGTAAGTGGAGATGAAACCTCTCTAAACTGGCAGACGTGACTCTGACACTGTGAGAGATGCCGAGGTCTCAGACAGCACATTACTCCAAATATTCCCCCTTGTGCCTGCCGGTAATGGCACAACAAAACAGCTACACTTCGCACAATATCTTTCACATAAACGTCTGCATTTATTTATACACCCGCCGTCAGTGTATTACCAAGTGTGCACTTGTTGTGCGAAAAGTTGCTAAACTGCATTCTCACGCTGCACACTGATCAGTGAGCAGTAAATTCTAATTTCCCTCGAGGAAGGAGATAACTACCGCATCCTTTTTGGAAGCAGAGATTGAGTCTCATGCAGGTATTCAAACAAAACAATCCAGAAATAATGTAGAGCCGTGGTGTCTGAATTGCAAGACTGTCACTTGAAGGCTGCGAGTAGTTTCCTTGTTGATTATTTTCTCACCAAAGCGATTAAAAATGTGGTCTATAAAATGTCAGAACAGAGTGAAAAACTATTTCCTAAAGCCCAAGGTGACATCTTGAAATTACAAGACGGAGAAAAGCAGCAAAGCATCACAATTGAGAAGTTGGAAGTAGGTTGCTTGTAAAATGACTTGAATGATTCATCAATATCAGCGTTGTTGCCTATTAATTAATAATAGTAATTCAGCCCTCGCCACATGTGAGGCAAGAATAGCACCTTAATCACCGAGAAGAGACAGCAGGGGAGGATCTTCTTATGGCAGCAACTTTAATAGCTTTAATAGCTTTAATAGCTTTATGGTACATCTCTGTGATGTAACCTTATTCATACCGTGTGGTTCGGAGCAACATCCGTTTAAGCTCACCTGCAATTAACGATAAAAAGACAGGGAAGTGTATGCAGCTACCCCAAACAGCCTCAGTGAGCGTCTGTCGGCTTAGTTTTTGCGTTGTGTCCTGCATCGTTGGCTCTAGTCTGCCCGTGTCGGAGGTTTTTCAGAGGTGGAGGACGCCCGCTTTTTCTTCTTCTCTACTTTGTCAATGCACAGCTGGTCCTGGCCGTTATTACTTTACGCACTACATCATAAAGACACAAAAAATGGCAGCAGACGACAGTAATCCAAGATTTTTTCATGTGTTACGACTCGGTCAATAGTTATCTTGTGTAGGCTATGTGAGGACATGTGGATGTTCACGGTGGCAGTTCAACCACACATATTTGGATATTGTGGACTTCTATATAGCCACCTCTTCTTCGGCAAAAACTGCAGCCATACCCGAGATTTGTCTCCAGTATCTGAGGCAGCTCCTTCCTTTTGAAATCGTTCCATGTAGCTAAAAAGAGAGAATTAACGTTTCGCTACGAGCATCATTACATTATTAGCATCAATGGATGTTGAATTGCTTGCTTGATGCTAGCTTTGTTAAGATCGATTTAGATCCGCGGCTGCAATCAGACTCCACTTGAATTTTAGAAATAATAAAAAATATACAGTTTTGTGCAAGAGAAATGTATTTATTTTTTTTTTATTTCCTTCTGTATCCCTTTAATCATCATCACATTTATTATGGGGCCTCTTGGGGGGTCCCCACCCCCAGTTTGGGAACCACTGACCTAGACCACAATAAGTCCCTCAGCCTGCAAATGAGCGTCTGGGAAGCGCGTTCAGGCTGCTGCAGCCGTTACATGAAGTGGTGAAGACAGCTGAACCGATCCAATACATACAGTATATGCTTGCACTGTGTGTGTATATACACACACACACACACACACACACATTGCATGAGTGTATTATTAATGCCAAACCAGCGTACTGGATGACTAGGTCTAATTGAAATGAGCGTGAGGGATTCAGCATTGGCCTTTTGCAAGCCACAAACTCCTGTGGACTCTCCATGGAAAATTGAAACAGGGCCCAGAATTTGAAAGGTTATGGAGAAAACCAAAGCGTAACGTGGAACTGAAAGAGAACGCTGGCTCGAGAACGTCTTTATGCAGAGACACGTATAATACTCTTCTCTGACACATAAACAGTCCTAGCGGTATTGCAAAATATCCACTTCCTGAGGGCTCTGACAGGCTGTGTGTGTACTGTAAAACATCTATCACTGCTTGCGAGACATTTATCCTGACGAGCCAAGATAACTCGTGCCCGTTTACATTTTTGTGCTGCTCCAATATTATTACACCATGGCAGGCAGTCATGTATATACTTCAGATTAAGATGCTATGTAAAGATAACATATCTCTAAATATTACAGTTGGTGTCATATTCTGTAGTTTGGGCTGCGGCACTGAAAATCACAGAACTTCACTGTTATGTGTATACATATATTCATACATACAGATACAGACACTAGTAACAAGTTAAGTAGTAATTAGTCATGATGTGTTCCAGTTAGGTTTGACATGCTTAGTACAGACAAATAACACTTTTTAGGGAAGTAAAAGTACACCATCAGCTCTTGTGACATAAAGTCTGTAGTAAACATCAGAATCAGAATCAGAAACTCGTTTGTTGCCAGGTGTATCAGGTTTACACTAGGAATTTGCTTTGGTGGGTTGGTGCAAATAAGCAGTAAAAAAAATAAAAAATAAATAACAGTAGGATAATTAAAGTGTTAGAATAAAATAAGAATAAAAAATTGGAAAATCTACCAATATACAATATAATATATACACAAGAATTAAACATAGTATAAAAAAAAAAAAATCTCTTGGATAATTGGATAATCCATTAGACTCAAATCTTGGAAAAAAGAGTAATTAGCTTATACAAGTGCAGTGTAACCATGACAACACTTGATGTAGCCTTTAACTTTGTTGGCACAACAACAACAACAACAAAAAGCTACAACACTGCTGAATCAGAGACACCATAGAAAACATGTAGCTACGTCCCACAGGAGGAGCTGCAACAACAACATACTGTAGCTTTTGTCAGGATGGGATAATACAAGTCATTAATAAAACCTTTAAAGTGGCATTTTTTCTTTTGTAGTATTATAAATGCTCACAATGGGGTTTTTTTCCTCCCTTCACTACACACTGCTGCATGCGTTCGGCTGCCACGCAGTATAACTGGAGTATCTTCCCTAAAACTTGTGTGTATGCCAGCTTATTTAACGATAACAGTTTCAAAAACTTACCTGTACCGGTGGTTGAATTGGCCATTGACGGACAGAAGCTAACCGGAGGGCTGTCTGTCTGTCTGTCGGTGATGTTTTTATACAGCCGGTAGTTGAGACGACGCTGTTGTCACCACTAAACCGTGGTCACACTAAACTAAAAGGAGGGACTTTCTTCTTACAATGTATTTCCTGATTCCCAAAGAGTGGATACGCCCTGATTTTGAAAGCGGTACTCCCATTGATGTATTTAAGGATACTCCCTCCAACAAAGAGTAGTACACGCTGGGAGGGGAGCGAGAGGATTCACTTATTGCTACTTCCGCCTTCGTGCGCAGTCGATTTAAAAATAATAATAATATAATAATTTGTGTTTATATAGCACCTTTCGAAACGAGGTTGCAAAGTGCTTACCAGTAAAAGCATGATAACATGTGCAATATATTTATTACCCCATCCTGATCTATAACTGTGACATCATCTGTTCTTTATGACCTAAGTGCTCTTTTTTATTTTTTATTATTATTATTTATTCCTGTTGTTCTTACGTGTTCTTTTTATTCTTGATTTTATTGCAAATGCACCTTCAGTTGTAGCACCCCTAAATTTCGTTGTATAGGAGACTGTGCAATGACAATAAAGGCTATTCTATTCTATTCTATTCTATTCTATAAAAGAAATAACACCCAGAACTTGAATCTAAACAGAATATATCATATAAATACAAAATAAATATGAAATAAAAATCACATAAATAGTTACAACAATGCACCATCAGTTAGAAAAAAGCCATAATATAAAAGTGAGTCTTAAGAAGAGATTTAAAGGAAGAAACTGAGTTTGCCTGCCTGAGATCCTCAGGTAGGGAGTTCCACAGCTGAGGGGCCCGGACAGCAAAAGCCCGGTCACCTTTAGGCGGTTTCAGTACTGTACATAACTACAGTTTTGATTTACTAATACTTTTCTCGAGTATTTTCCAATTTTATGCAACTTTATACTTCTTCTCCATTAGAAATAAGAGGGAAATATTGTACTTTTTATTCCCCACTACATGTATTTTATATATATATATATATTTTATTGTATATATTAATATACTCTTCCATATTTGCACTACTATTTGCACTATTTGCACCATTGGCACACTGTCACTTCACTGCTGTACTTATGTTATCTTATTTTTTATTTTATTTCACTTTATTCTATTTGATTGTATCTTTTTTTAAGGTGTATTGGTGTTGGGACTTGTTGTCTATGCTACTGGATGCCTAAATTTCCTTCGGGATCAATAAAGTATCTATCTATCTATCTATCTATCTATCTATCTATCTATCTTTTAAACTAGGGATGCACTGATTCGACTTTTTCAGTGCGGATAGCGATACCTAGGCTTTGGGTATCGGCCGATACCGAGTACCGATCCAATACCAGAATTTAATGAATAAGCTGAATGCCTCACTGTGTGGAAGTGACTGGGATCATTCTTTTATGTGTAAGGCAACATCAGGCTTGACTTAAAACATTGCTTTCCTAACTTTGTAAAACAAACTGTGACCAATGAATACATAGATATACATGTATTTAATTGTTATTTATTATAAAAATTATAAATCGTACACCAGCAACCGGTCAAAACTTAACCAGGAAATGAAATTACAGTTCATAATGTACATGGTATATAAAGATAAAATTGAATTGAACAGATCGGCCCTATTGTCACCGATATCCGATCCACCGATTTGAGTCAGTATCGGCCCGATATCCGTTCCAGTATCGGTGCATCCTTATTGGATACCTTTAGTTACTGTATGTCTGTTGTGTTTTTATATTGAACAGAAAAACAAGCAGCAGACTCCTGTGAAAGAAGAAGTGAGTGAAGACACAAAGCTGACATCTTCTACCACAGAGAAGAGGTTTGAGATTATTAATTAATTAAATAAAAATGAATTTAATTAAATAGTTTGTTCCCGTTTTAGTTGACTGAACACATTATATTGGTGTTATTTAATGTTGTTCGCCTCAACTTGGCTTCATCTCTGTGACCGGATAACCTTTATCACCAGTGTCAACACCACCAAGGAGTCTGAGGAAGTGTTCAGGAGGCTTCACCCACCCCTGATACTCCGATCTCAACCGAGGATGAAGATGTGGCCACGGAAAAGAGGTTATGAGATTATTTTACTGTCTAGTACATCTCTTCTTATTCATGCCTATATATATTGGCCTATCTGGCCCCTGGAACTCAAAGTGTCAGGGTAACAGGGAGTGGGACGCGTTTGTGGACCGAGGGGAATCTTAAAGTTAGCCCCAGAAGGCTAACCACAAAAATGGCAAGCGATTGAAGGGGAGAAGGGAAACACCAAATAAAAACGAGCCTAAGAAGTGGTAACTTCTGCCGATACACACACCTCTATACAGCTTGAACGAGCATCAGAATGAAGCTCTCACAATGAGACAATGAGGCACCATCTGAACACTGGAAACCAGGAGTAGATATAGGCTCCTACACACCTGATCCTCATCAGGGACAATAAGGCTCCACAGATGCCCAAACTCCAGATATTCAACACCAACGTTAAATCAGTGCTGCTCTTCGGTTCAGAAACATGGAGAATAAAAGTCCAGACCTTTGTCAACACGCTCCTAAGAACCTACTTGAAGATACATACCTATTTGACCCGGCAGCCATGTTGACATCAGTTGAGGAAATACCAAGCACCGCCCACCAGCCGGAGCACAGCCAATAGGAACGCTCTCTCTCTGAAATGACCTGTGATTGGCCAAAGTCTCCCGTCACGGGCTAGATTTTCTGAAGCCTGAAAACAGAGCCATGAGGAGGTGCAGGAGTCTAGTTCTCTCTCAGAACACTTGAATTACAATATGCTGAAAGGTTATCATGGAATTTTTGCCCAATGATGCCAAAAATATACCATACATTGGTATTTTTAAAAAGCACTAATTAACACAGAAACAGAAAACAGTGATATGAAGTCATTATGAACACATTGATTTACAAAGTCATAAAAAATTTTGAATGATAGAATAAAGCACCTGTGAGATATGAGACAAAGTAAACCGCAGACCCCAGTCGGTAGGATGAGGGTAACAATACTTCCCCCACTCTTATGAAGTATACATATCTAACAATGTCATAATGGACCACATTCTAATTTAAAGGATGTTATTTTGTGCAGATATTCACATTTGCTCACAGACCTGCGATATCAGCCAGGTAGAGACGAGCGTTCTAACTATTAACAAAGAAAAACTTGCTATTTAGAGAAAAATATGTTTTGCCGCCATCGCAGACGACAAAAGGTATACACCAGATTTTCTATTGTCTAAATTGTTGAGTTGGTTGCTCACAATCTCCATATCCTGTTTTGTTGATATTTGTCTGTGAAGTAGCTTATTAGATTATGTGTCTGTCATATTAATAGCGTATGGTTTTATATATTTTAAACAGAAAACATGTCAAGATGCTGTGGAAGTTGGAGACACCGCGTTCTCCAGCCCACAGAAGAGGTAAGGCCTGATATTCATTTTATTCTTAAATGTTTGTTTGTTATTTCACTTTTTTATTATTATTATTATTATTATTATTATTATTATTATTATTATTATTATTATTATTATTATTAATAATGTACACTGTTTTTGTCATTAATATCTCAATATTTGTCTAATTATTTCACTTTTAAAAGTCTGTGGATTATTGTCTTCTCTGAAAATCTCCACCAGGATAATATGATACATTCTGTCCGTCTTTGCAGTACACATTTGAATAATATTTTCTCTTTATTACCAGTGTCAATGTACAGGAGGACCCAAAGCAAGACCCCACGGTCCCCGACACTCCGGCAGCCTCAGCCCCCACAGAGGCTCCGAAGGAAAAGGCCAAGAAGAAGAAGAAGGCTTCCTGGTGGCGTCGGTTGTTCCGCCGTAAGGAGAAGGTCTGTTTATCAGAGCTGAATATCGCAACAATTACCAAAACCGTCATTTGTGTCTCTCAGCTGTATTTAACTGTGTTTATCTTTATATACTGAACAGGAAAACAAACAGACGCCTGTGAAAGAAGACGGGGCTGAAAACACAAAGCTTCTGCCGTCTTCTGCCACACAAAAGAGGTTTGAGATTATATTCACTGTTTGTAGTTGATTGAATACATTTTAAGCTGCTGTTCCTTATATGCTGTTCACCTCCTTTGGCTTTATCTCTGTGACCGCACCGTGACCTTTATCAACAGTGTGGACGCAGCCGAGGAGGTTGGTCAAACAGTCCAGGAGGCTTCACCCAGCCCTGACACTACAGTCTACCCATATGTGATCAGTGACAGCCTCCCCACTGATAAACCTGAGAGGCAGCCCATCAACCCAAAAGGTCACGGTGCGAGTCCACCGGCCAAACCTCTGTGGACGAAAATATACGGACACCTGGCAAAACTGTTCACCTCAGCCAACACCGAAACCAGAGACAAGCTCGTCCGCCTCGGGTAAGCACCTGCAAGGAGACTCATACACACACTGAATGCTCACATTTTTTCTTTTTATACTTATAAAGTTATTCCAGGTTCAGCTGTATAACCCTCAGTGTTGTTGTGTTTAAGGTTCCCCAACCTGTCCCAGACCTGCTACATGAACTCCACTCTGCAAGGCCTCCTGACGCTGAAACGTTTTGTTCGGGAGGTCCACAGGCAGCAGCAGGTGTGGAGTTTTCACCCCAAGTCCAAGCTCCTCAGGTACAGCACCTCCACACACACACTGTTTGGTTTCTCTTCGAACTTTGCAAGTCAACACAGAGTAACAAAAGCAATATATATATATCTCTTTGCTTTTCCTCGTTCCAGACGGTTTGTGGAGGTCGGCCACATCGGCAGCAACGAGGCGCAGAAAAGAAGGACCCTGGCTGCCTTTAAAAGGGCCGTCGCTGAGTTTAACTCAGAGTTTAAGGACCACAGTCAGAAAGTTAGTTTGCTTTCTTATTTACAACACACAGCACAAAGCACAACTACTCTTACACTTTCTTTTCTGTGTGTTTCTGTGCAGGACGCCCATGAGTTCCTCATCAGTGTGCTGGAGCAGCTGAGGTCTCTGTCCGTCGACCTGCAGGTGGCAGCGCTCGACGTGGACGTCGGTTACACCTGCCCCGTCAATGCTCACATCGCCTTCCAGGTGTTGAGCACGAGGACCTGCAAGGGGTATGAATACACTGCCACAGACAGTTATACTTCCCCCCATATTGACTATGATTTTTGTGGTACAGCTGTGGTAGAAAATCTCAATCTCGATCGATCCTTTATTCCGCAGATGTGGTGTGCGATCCGCGAGGGAGGAGGACCACATCGACCTGTCCCTGGACCTGGTGCCCGGTGGCTCAGTTAGCTAGTGTCTGCAGGAGTACCTCAAAGTAACATCTGCTCGTGTGACCCACCAACGCTCATCCTCACACATCCCAATGAAAGGATTTAAACTAAAACACGCTGCTTGCTCCTGTTCCCCCCCGCTGCAGGAGAGCCAGCTGGAGTATCGGTGCGAGTGTGGTGCCGAGGAGTCAGCGTGGCAGGGGGCGTTCTTTACCCCGCCAAAGTGAGTATTATCGCCCATCACCGTAGCACAACAGTCAGGTGTCAGGCCAAGCAGTTTAAGCAGTCTGTGATCTGACCCTCTTCCCTCCATCTCCTCTTCCTCCTCCTCTACCTCTCTCCTGTCAACAGTGTGCTGATCCTCCAGCTGAAGAGATTCAGATTCACTCCGTCATTCAAGCTGGAGAAGGTGTACAGCCCCGTCGATCTGTCGAGGGAGCTGCTGGTGAATCTTGAATCCAGCCCCGCTAAACAGGTAAAGATGATGTTCAGTAAAAAAAAAAAAAAAATGCAGCTTTTACTGTCCAACAGCTTTATTTGCTGTACAAGTTAAGATCACTTCGATTCGGAATAGTCAAATATACAGGTCCTGCTGTCACATTCATTGTGTCTGCATGTGTAGCTAATTGTTGGTTCTTTTCTAGACCCGCTACTCTCTGGTGAGCATCGTCAGCCATTTGGGCTCCGCAGCCGACTCTGGTGATTGTTTGGCTGCGTTTGGCGGCCACAAGTTGTTGAAAACGGCTCAAATTTCAAGGCTTCAGCATCCACTTCTTCTTCTTCTTCTTGTTCTTCTTCTTCAGATGGATCATTAACAAAATGTGTCCTCTCCTCTCAGGCCATTACATCTGCGACGGAGCCCACAGACAGCAGAGAGCGGGCGACACGGTCGACCGCTGGCTCACCTACCCGGTGAGTCCGTCTGTCGACGGCGGCGGCGATCGGCGTACCTGCTGTTCTATGTGAAACAGGTAAGATGTAACAGCATCTGTCAAAAAAGTTTCTTTTTCAAGACGCTAGATAGTCACAGACAGCCCATAGCTGAGGAAAAACGATGTTTGTGTAAATGAGCAATACAGCATGAATAAACACTGTGCCAACGTGTGTGTGTTTTGCCTTTTCAGCGGCAGAAGAGTCTCGTGGTCGCCAGACAGACCTGGAGCGGCGCAACAAAGCAGCAAGGACCTGCAAGCAACTGCCGTTGCTGTCGAGAACTTTTTAAAAGTTCACATTCAAATCAAAACGTTACTCTGTACATACGACATCTACTGCATCTCTGTCCGTACTGGAAGAGGGATCCCTCCGCAGTTGCTCTTCCTGAGGTTTCTTCTACTTTTTCCCTTAAGAGGTTTTTTTTTTGGTTAATTTTTTCCGATGCGAGAGTCGTACTGTGAAGGACAGAGGGTGTCGTACGCTGTACAGATTGTAAAGAGTTCAGGGCTGACCCGAAAGCTTCGAAGCTCCGAAGCTTCGACCATTGGCAAGGTAATCGACCTCCAAATCAGTATTCGAATGCTTCCTTTTTTTTTTTTTTCCATTATCTGTAACCCTATATTTAGCCTAATAGAGGCCTTATTTTATATGGAAAATCTTAACTATCACATTTCTTTTGTAATTATACAGTAATTCTAATGGGAAAGCATCATATCCATATATGTAAGTGGAAAAACAGAAAGCCAATTTCTATTGTGTTTATTAATGAAATAAAATTGAAGATCACCTTTTGTTGTAACATATAAGAAGTCACTGCCCAGGATGCGCCTTGCTAAACATCCTTTAAAAAGTGAATGTATTTCTCTTAGTTTGCTTCTTCAAAAGTCCCCTGTAATTTTATTTTATTTATTTATTCATTTATTATTATTATGATATAGTTTGCTTACTTTTACATTTAAACATTATTAGATATGTTATATGCGATGATTACATTGTTGGAATTGCCGTCACGACCCATTCTTGATTTGTAATACTGTTGTTTTTGAATACTAAAAAAAAATATGTCACCAGATCCGACACACTGCACCTTTAATCCAAGATTTTTCCGTTACTGCTTACAATTTATCTTTAGACGCACACCCATGATGTACCAGCTTTAACAGGAAGTCATTTACTTCCTTCCAACAACTTATGACACTCACTGCTTAGAGGAGCTAATGATGCACACCTGTTTCCACTGTCTATAATTAGCAGATGATCTGATATGACGCCACAGTAAGGATGAGCCCTTTGACCATCTGAAAGCTGGGATCCTGAAGAAAATAATTTGAGATGCAGCTCAGCACTGTGTGACAAGTTGGTCTAGTCATAAATCAGAAATAAACATGAATGAATGAATTGATTAATTAAAATAAATTGTAAAAGTGTAAAAGGGTTTAGAACATTATGATAGAAGTATACGATGGTCATTCCCATGCTCCATTATGTCTCATAAGTTGTTGCAGCAATTTTTGGGGTTGATACTATTTGTTACACAGATTTGGGGATAATTAATAATTTTTTACCAATCGAGAGTTGATAAAAAATGATCAATAATCCCTCCGAAATACAACACTAAGACACCAAGACCTTGAGGAACACCGTAGGAAAAAGCCATGCTGTGATTTGGTTTCAAAAACTTTTGACATTTGGAGATTTCTGCAAGAATTGCAATTTTCGGCGATTAGATGGTGAGCACTTCTGTTCTGGAAACTGCTCAGAAACCCCCTTATTGTCAATATACCTAGGAAGGCCATCCATCCTCTGGATGATTCTGAATGTCTCTAGTTTGTGGTTGTAAAGTTTCATGAGGCTGTGATTATCCTAGAGGTCACCACAGGTCATTTTATACAGGTCTCACTACAATGAAATGTCTACAATGGGGAATTACATCATCACACATGAATACAATTGGGCTCATTTGATCCGCAAGAGTCTCAGCTTTACAGCGATACCCAATTTATGCAAT
This sequence comes from Sebastolobus alascanus, assembly GCA_916701645.2. Classification (NCBI taxonomy): domain Eukaryota; kingdom Metazoa; phylum Chordata; class Actinopteri; order Perciformes; family Sebastidae; genus Sebastolobus; species Sebastolobus alascanus. The sequence goes on along the minus strand of CAKAOJ020000001.1, from coordinate 11,181,896 downwards.
TCCAAGACTGTTCAGGGACCCCAGTATGCAGAAATATTCAAATACACCATTTTAGAATGGGCGAAAATAGCACATTTATACTGCATTCAAAACCCTGCATGGTTTTTGCCCCAAACTGCATGTGATTATCATAAAGTGGGCATGTCTGTAAAGGGGAGACTCGTGGGTACCCATAGAACACATTTTCATTCACATATCTTGAGGTCAGAGGTCAAGGGACCCCTTTGAAAATGGCCATGCCAGTTTTTCCTCGTCAAAATTTGGCCTAAAACTGAACCTTGCTACAGCCTCTGAAAGACAGTTTCAGTTGTGATTCCACTATATTGGTTCAGTCTCACATGTCAGTGTTTACCCTCCTGTGGCATCAGTCTTATGCAGCGCTGCCCTCTACTGGACACACTCATGCTTACATTTAGATCTGCTGAGCATACAGTACCTCATTGCAGTATGTACATTTTAGTATGCAAGACTTTCTTTGCCTAAAAAACAAATTAACTGCGAACATTTTTTTTCATTATACACCATTCTGATTTCTTTCATGAAATGTCCATCTGTATTAGTCCGCAGAATGTTAATAACTAGCATATTAATATCAAAAACACAGTGGTGCCGTGTCCAAAAATGCATGTCATCTTTTGTTCAAATCATTCAGATGTCAAGCACACCCTTACCAAAATTAAGTTTATTCAAGTGTGCTATTAGTATACTTCCTTTGAACTTAAAATAAGAGAGAAGACTTTCAGTTTACTTTTTATGTACTTATCAGAGATATACTTAACAAAAGTCTAAGCATACTTCGCTCATACTGACACGTATACTTAAAAGTCTAAGTATACTTGGTTTATATTGACAAGTATAAAGAAAAGTCTAAGTATACTTAGCTTACACTGGCAAGTATACAGAATAGTCTAAGTATATTTGGCTTATAGGCCTACTTACCTAATCTTTTGATCGGGCTATACTTAAGAAAAGTATAATTAAGTATTCTTGCCTTATAGGCCTACAGAAAAGAATACTTGGCTTGTAGTTGTGCTTACTATTTGATAGAGTAGCCTATTAAAGTGTGTGAGAGTTTGTCAAAGGAAGTTTTGATATGAATTTACTTCAATTCATCATGTTTTTGGATGATCAGTTCACCGCAGAGGCATGCAAGAACAACACATTTTATGATTTTTTTTAATCTCATCACAAATCATCAAGTCAAATAGCAAAAGGAGCAAATCTCTTTATGTAATACATAAATCATTGGCTAAGTATTATAAGTTAAAGTATGTATACTTTCATAAACTAAAAAGCAGAGATGCTCACAAGTCATTTTTTGCAAGTCCAAGTCAAGTCTATACATATGGATAGGGTTATTTTACAGAAACATGGCATACATTTAATATTGTATGCTGCTTGCAGCATGTAAAGTCGCCTCTGTAGACTGCCTAATACTCTAAATTGCATTTATAGTGGTAGAATGACAGTGCAGTAAAACGGTCTGGACTGTTTGCAACAAGCAGTTGACACATGCACCTGCCAGTAGCTGGTGCCAAACACCAGACTATTGGCCAGATGGCTCCGAACAGCTCGACCAATGAAATCCTGTGAATCCAAATTAATAACCAACCAGTTAGATGGAGACACATTTCTGAAGCAGCTGCGAGGGAAATCTGTCTGTCAGGATTCCAACATCATCAAAAAAGCAGCCAAACAGAATCAGAGTCATCTGATTGCATGTTAATATATTAATCAATGGAGGTGTAATATTATATTATAACACTGAACTCTTGCCAGACCTACTGGTAAGTAATTCTGCAGCTCTAAGCAACTGCACAAAAACCTAGTCGCTGTATGAATCATTATATGCTATAAAATAAAAAATAAAAATATGGGAGAGAAAACAAACCACAGGATTTCTAACTATCATTAATAAGGCCAAACTTTACTTGGCTTGTAAAATCATTCCACACATTGACTCATTGAACCAATGATTCCTTGTATTTCCTGATAGGATCATTTCCTAGAAACTTCTGGTAAACTTGAGTGTGTATTTTTAGGGCTGACCCGAATGCTTCAAATTAAGCTTCGACCATTGCCGTGGTAATCGACCTCAAAATCAGCATTCGAATGCTTCATTCTTTGTTTCTTTTTATCATAATAATAATAATAATGTATAAATTCCAAAATACCCCATGAAATAAGGCATAACCCCACAACATTATTCATTGCTCATATTCAACATGAATTATAGTAGTTATTCTCAGACAGATATTGCTGTCTGTTGTGTGAGGAGGTGCGTGTGTGTACATTAGTGTGGCAGCGGCCCAAAAATTAAATATTTAAATATTTTAAATGTGGTGGCACTGTGAAGGACCAGGTATTGATATAATATATATAGTTGTGCATACATTGTCTTATTTTTTTAATATTTTACTCCACTATAATTTGTAATTAGGATACATTTTAAACTCAATCCATATACTGTACACAGTGGTGGAATGTAACCAAGTACATTTACTCAAGTTCTGTACTTAAGTACAATTTTGAAGTGCATGTACTTTGGTATTTCCATTTTATGCTACATTTTAGAGGCAGATATTGTAGTTTTCACTCCACTACAATTATTTTGACAGCTTTAGCTACTTTGCAGAGTCAGATTATTAAAAATATATATAATCAATTAATAAATTATGATGCATCTTCATGGATTAAGCCACCCAGCAGTATACAACATAAAATTAGCCCCATGCACCTTTACCAGCTGCAACATTAGTGATGCATCAATAATTACAATCCAATGATATAGATTATTCTGAAATGGGCCATTTCTGCAAATATTGATAGACAAATAATCTCAACCCCAGTAAAAGGAGAAGCTCATGCTGATATATTGATACTTTATTTGTAATGCTATTTTTGCAATTTTTCTAGTTTTATTTATTTATTATGCTTATTTTTGTGCATTGGGACAAAGAAAATTAGTGTATTATTGTAGTAATAGTTATTTACTCGCTGGCATGTGACCTACATCTGCACTGTTTACAGCCTTTCACCAACCACACCGTCGGCCTCGTGCCTTCGGAGAGGGCAAGCAGTGCACATGACGTCACCTTCCAGGAGCACGTTGAACTGTGCATGCTGAGGCTTTGCCGCAGCCGTAAATACGAGGCAAACGCGCAGCGGGAATAGCCCTCGTGTGGTTTTGTGCATGGGTAAAGACAGGACAAGGGAGAGATTCCCTATTCTGCTTGGCTGTATTCATTTAGTTTAACTTTCTTGCTGCTGTGGGCATACCGTTCAGGGAATTATAAGACGAAGAAGGAAATAGGAGAGAAATAAAACAAAACGATAATAATGATCCAACATAAAATATATGAAAAAAAAACAATAGATCAGTATGAAATTAAAGCAATAAAAAAAACAATAATTTGACAAAAAATTCAACTTAAATTCCTTTCTACCTTATCTCTGCTCAGTTTACTCAGAATAAGATGGCAAGTGGACCTTGAGTTAAGATTTTTTTTCGACAAACTATTTACAAGGTCGAGAATTAACTTACATGATAGCAGTATAAAATTACTACTATTATTATTACTGATGGTGATTATTATTATTAGGCCTATCATAATTATCAGCATCAACGGCAGCATATTGAAAGGTCCCATATCATGCTCATTTTCAGGTTCATACTTTTTTTATTTTGTGGTTCTACTTGAACATGTTTACATGCTTTAATGTAAAAAAAAAGAATATTTATTTTTCTCATACTGTCTGCCTGAATATGCCTGCATTAACCCTCTGTCAGAAACGCTCCGTTTTATCGCATTTCAACAGAGTTGCAACAGAACTGAGTTCAGTTTGGGTCCATGTTTACTTCCCGTCAACTGATGTCATTCACGTACAGTAGGCTGTGTCCGAAATCACATGCACTACATACCCAACAGGTGCACTATCGTTCAACATACTTTTGTGTGAATAAACGGTAGTATGCATCTCTTCGGACGCGCTGAGCAGTAATTTACGTCGTCACTTCCTGAGAGCCTCCTTGCAAGTTGGAGACGTGTAACCATGGTAACCCGTGCTAACCTCATGTGACCAAAACGACGGTTTGTGAGAATCAAAGTCTGAATTCATTTTAAATATATATTACGCCCAGCAAAGTGAAATCTTATACTTACACTTAAACTGAAGCGTTATTGATGTTACTGAGCTGCCCGTTAATGTCCGTTATTGACGTTGTCGTCACTACCGCATTGCATTGTGGGATATTTATGCTGCCGTTGTGTCCAGCGTTGCATACCGTAATATTTAACCGGAAATAGTGTGCAATTCATGTACTGCTGGTTTCATACTAAGGTTCTGTCATTATGCCTTTGCATTTCCTGCATTATGTTACCCACTTGCTAGCTTGCTAAATCGTTAGCCTCTGTGGCTTCCAGACGCCAACAGTAACGTTAACATTGCCGTTGCTTAGCAGCGGTGTTCTCATGACTTAACCACGTGAACGCCAAGCATATTGTGTACACGACTTCCCATGTTGTAAACACAAGTTCACGAGCTTCATGCGAAGGCACCACATATTGTATATTTGTGACATCACAAAGTTACAGAAATCCTGACAGCTTGTTTCAAAAAGGCACAGTTTCTGAATACGGCGTGTGTGTATTTCAGATTCAAGATTCAAGATTCAAGATTCAAGATGTTTATTGTCACGTCGGTTATACAGGTACAATCGTGTGAAATGCTTTTTTCTGGGAAGCTCCATTAAGAAAAGAAACAGTAGGTTAAATAGCAAAGAATAACATAATAAAATAAAGTGAAAATAAAAATAAAAATAAAAATATAATAGTGTCTCTACAATAATATATAGTATAATAATAAAGGGAAAACTTGGTGTATGATAATATATACAAGTATTGCACAGTTTTTTTTGTTTTTTTTATATTGCACAGAAGTATGCATTGAAGTATTGCACTTTTTTATTGCACTTATTTCTCCATGGATTGAGCGTTTTGATACTTTCACAGTATTTATATAGCACTTAAACCTGCTTTATAATTAAAAAAAAGACATGCAAACCTCAGTTTTTACAGTATGGGACCTTTAACTAATAATTCAAAAACAACTAGTACCTATTTATTAGTCATCAGGGATGATTTTTGATGATGATGATTATAACTAAATTATGACTAGGTATGGACCACTGAAACTGTAACAGCCATTTAACAGCTACTAAAGCATCACACCTTTCAACACTAAAATCTCATTGCGACGGTATTACCCGTATTATGGTCAAGCAAATAGGACACATCAGTGTGGGTGCCTGGCAACGCCCTCTCATGTATGTTTGGAAGCAAACCGAGGACCAGACACACTACAACGTGACTATTGAGCCCCGTGTTGTAAGCCCCGCCCCGTCTCAGCCAATCAAAACGCGCCGGGGAAGGGAGTGGGCGGGGACATCGAGTCGCCCTCGTCCAATCACGGCGGCGGATTCAACGTTTTACTTGCTTGTAGACCCAGGCAGCCGGCACGTGTGTCCATGCGTGTAAACTAGTGTTGGGGGGGCGAGCAGAAAAACGTTCAGAGCAAATGAAAGATCGCCAAAGCACAGGCAGTTGTTTCTACCAGGACTTGTGGCGTTGTCTTCTTGAATTTTAAGAACCTCACTTGGATTATCGACGTCGTTTGTTGTCGTTTTGAAGCATCTCTAAAGGTGAGACGGTCGTTGTTTGGGTCGTAAATAGTCGCTTCTGTTGTAGCTAGCATGCTAGCTGTCACTTCGGCTAACCCGCGTACTTAACGGCAAACAACCCTTTATAACCGCTTCATATGATAGTCATAACATATGTAAATATTAAGCTATGCATACTGTTCGCAAACTAACAGCGTCGTGTTGTGTATTCCCATCTGTCGTGTCGTATTTAATGCTCTCGTTTAACCCTTTAGGGTGTCGCTTCATCTAAACGACACTTATTAATTCTTTGTGGTAGAAGAAGTCAACACCATGAGACACTAACGAGAACTTATTTTTGCAATCATTCATGCAAATGTAAAGACCTATTCTTCTTTAACCTTAGTGTAAGTTTTTTAGTTCCTGTGGGGTTGGAGGTTGCACGATGTTCTATAGGGGCTTGCTAAGTGCTCCACTTGGATAGGTACACAGTGTACAGTACATATGCATGCTAGAGATAACGTGAGGCATGTACACGTTGTTGTTGACCATCCAATTAACTACCCACTGTCTTATTACCAGTGCATACCTGACACTATTAATGGTGGTTTGATCCATGGGGGGGGGACCACCACTACAAATATATGTTGAATTATTTATTTATTGTGTACACAACTTTGATTGAGCTATTGCAGCAAATGTTTTTTTTTACAGTTTGTTGTAATTACACAAGTTTTATTTTTTTGATCCACTAGATTTTTCCTATACTCCCAGTGTGCATGTAAATTGTGCAAATTGAATGCTTCTAGCCAATCAAAGGATGTTCTGTGATTGACAACTGTTGTAATTCACGTATACATTGTGCTGCTACACATGACCTATACACATGCAGGCTGATTTTCAGCATTTTTTTCTCCAATCGAGTCAATCGATCGCAAACGCACCACCCCTAGCAAAATCTGCAGGAAAAACATGCAGCTCTTCTAAAATCAGACAGGTCATCAAGCTGGAGAGATGCACGAGGATCTGCACGATTTCCATCCTGCAGGTTCCTGCAGGTATCACACCCTATTTAGTGCGCAGAGCAGCTGCACATAAAAAAAAAGTTTACAAAAAAAGGGTATGTGCCAGACAAGGTTGTAAATAGAAGATTAAAAAAGACAGAGCCTTCTTTCACCTAATGTTTGACCCCTTATAGAGACTGTGGGTGGGCACCATAAAGATGATATGCATAAGCACATAAAAACTACACCATTTTGCCACAGGTAACCGGCATTTATTGTGCATGTGGATGACAGAGGAGGTGAGATGGCAGCCAGTGGCAGAGTTGGTGCAATCCCCATTTAAACTAGAGGATCACACACTGACTCATCACATGAGACCAGACAAGTAAACAGCTTATAGTTTTCCATCACTGTGATACTTAAATATGAGAATGAGTGATTATCCAGCAGCTTAATGGGTGAAGCAGAGGAGCGGCAATAAAACAATGTGCCTCCTGTTTACTGCTACAAGAACATTGTTTGTACCTTCACAGGCCACAAAAAGTCACACAGTGTTTCCCATTGAGTCTTAAAATAGTGAAAAACAAAAAGCTTAAGGCTAAGAGAGGGAGATAAGTTTGGGGAGGGGGGGGGGGTTGGTAGCAGAGGGAGTGTGTGTCCTCCTTGTTCTCAGAAGATAATAAAGCAAATCAAGGCCACCTAGTTTACCACAGGCTTCCAGGAAAAAGCTCACTGGTGGCTATTATTTTGAAAACTTGTCACTTAGGGTAGAAAAGCTGGCTCAGTGGATCATGTTGTTTACACCAGAAACTTGATACGTGACTGAATCATTTATGTGTTTTCGAAGCCAAAACGATGAATATTTGTATCACTAAATGAGCCGCCTGACATCCAAAAATAATACGTCAGTGGATGACAGAATGAGCTACTTACTTGTTTGATACAAAGTTGGAAGATATTGTGCATGACATGCCATCAAGGAGATGGAAAAATCTGCAAAATTTCCCCCCCCCCCCCAAAAATGCAGGAATCCAGAAAGTACAAGTAATTGATTAGGAACTAGTACATGTATGGTTTGAGCAGTTTTTTCCATTGACCTTCTCCTTTGCTCCACTGTTGATGAACCACTTCATTGTGTGCTTATAATCTTCCAACTGGGTTATTGTAACATGGGTTTTAACATTTTGGATTATGTGGAAATCTCTGCAGCTTTAACGTTCACTCACACACACACACACACAACCAGTTCTTACAGACTTGCCACTTAATTTCAGGTGAATTAAATTTGGAAGCCCAAGACGACGTCCCTTATATCTTAAAAAAAAAATTACTCAAACCGATTACAAAAATAGTTTAGTTTTTAATTTGAGTTTAATCAATTAATTGATTATAACCTTTTATTATTTTATTGATTAATCTCTACATAGATATAAAACAGAACCTCCACCCACTGCAGATTGTACTATGTTGAGTTTTTTTCCTGAGGCTTTTTTTCCTTCAACAAGGAAGTTACTTTTTAGTGTTTAATGACATTAGGTGAGGCTTCATTGTTTAAATTATTTATTTTTTATAGTATTTATAATTTTAAATGGTGTTGTAGGCATGATCTATTTTATCTCAAGGGAGTACAACAAAGGCAAAGAAAATCCAATAGGTAGAAATATGATGTAATGTACAGGTATGTACACAGTGTTCTCAATAACAATGTACAAACTTAGTGCCTTGTCATTTGTACTATGAGGAGTCATGTGACCACCCGACTCATGTAAAGCGCGTGTGTCCTCGTCTCAGAAAATGTACATCGTGTACAGTACCCGTTCAATGATCGTGGATCAGCTCTCCCATATGCTTATCGCCCTAAAAAGCAAACTCAGGCAGACCTGAGACCAGCAGACAGTCACTGTATCAGCAGCAGCAGCCCCTCTGTCGCAGGCAGGCCCAGCCTCTGCGCCGCGCCCTCTCTCATTGGTCCGCCCAGCCGACCAATCAGCGGCCGTCAAGACTCGAGGAAAGCACAGCCGCGGACACGTGCAGAGTGTGTACACAGTAAAGAGCGACGCAAAGCAGAGCTGCTGCGGAGTTATACATTGGACAAAAAGCGATGTGCGTTTATGCTACGGATGCTCGGAAGGGACATTAAACGGTAATACTTTAATTCGATTGATTAATGTTAACATGTCGTGATACTGCTGGGTGTTTGTTGGTGTGATGGAGCTGTTAAGGGGGGGGCGGGGGGGGCGGAGTGATTCTCACATGTTCCAGCACGCAGCGACGCCACACCTTTCCTGCAGCCTCCCGTCTATTCATTGCAGTAGTGAAGAGTCTCATGTTTTTGCATAGGAGTTCTGGTGACTCTTGTTTTTGTACAAGTTGTCTTTTTTGGTGTGATAAGGGTGTTTGCATAGTATGAAGCTGTGACTGTACGTACTGTGGCTTTTATTGATCTTATATGACAGACTACCACACTTCATATCCCCTGATGATATGATAGGATAAAATAGTGGTTTATTTAAAAAAAAATGTTAGTGTCCCTGTATAAATAATGAAAGGAATTTGTTTGAACTTTTCTCTAGATAAGTCGCCATAAGTTGTCTCGAGTTTTTGCCATGTCATGATTTGAGCATATTTTTTTTTTATGCTAAATGCAGTCCCTGTGAGGGTTTCTGGACAATATATTTGTCATTGTTTTGTGTTGTTAAATTGATTTCCAATAATAAATGTATACATACATTTGCTTAAAGCAAGCATATTCGCCCACACCCATATTGATAAGAGTATTAAATACTTGTCAAATCTCCATTTAAGCTGAACAGATAAAAAATGTGCAGTTAATTTGTGATTGATCGCAGTTGACTACAGACAATCGTGCGATTAATCGCGATTAAGTATTTTAATCGGTCGACAGCCCTGTTTTCTAGGTTAATCTGTTAATGTTTTAGTCTGTAAAATGTCAGAAATCTCAAATGTCTCAAACCAAAGATATTCAATCTACACTCATATAAAAACAGTGAAAATCCTCACAATTGAGAAAGTGGACGTAACCAGAGATCGGTCTCGGTGCATTTCCTGCCAATGATTTGAGCAGGTGGCCGGCATAGCGCCTCAGTGGCTGGCGTTGTTATCTCACCTAGCTGCCTCAGTGCACGGCGGCGTGTGGGGTTTGCCTGGTAACCCCCCCCCCCCCCCCGTGTCTGTGTGGGTTTCCTCCCACGGTCCAAAGAAGGGCATGCTAGGTGAACTGGAAGCACCTCCACCCACCTCCGTCTGGCTTTTGCCATCACCCCGTGGAAGTATGCATGGATGCCAGCCGGCCTCGCCCGCCCACTCACGCCCTGCTTGCATATTTTCCCAGATCATAATCGCTTCCCCGCCTAGTTCTGCCACAGCAGTTTGTCATGTGCGTCATCCATCTGACCAAACATAACGCCAATTGGCATTTCTCGGCTGACAGTTCAGTCGCACGATGCAGCGTCGCATGAATTTGTTGAACCAGATACCTGCGTTTGTTCGCCCTACTATCCGTTCCAAGTTGTTACGTGACGTTTGCTTCAGTTATTCCCGCGTAATGACTTACATTTGCCATTAGCCGGGCGCACCCGTTATCCTCGCCGTATTGGGTTAGTGCGTCAGGACAGTATGTCAGAGCTGTCACTGCAGGAGCAAATTGTGCACCTAAAGCATCACTGCACGCTTAAAGGAGGCAGATAAAGGGGGGGGGGGAGGTTGTGGGGCAGCCAGGTGTATAAAATTAAGAGGATTGACGACTGAGCGCTGGCGCCCACCTTCCTCGGTTTGCGTCTGCGGGGCTTAAAGGCTTACAAGTTAGACTTTTACGTGCGTAGGTGAAGGCCTGATATATACTAAGTGTTGGTCTTGACAAGCAAATCCTTAATTTGTAACCTCCCTGTGATGGCGAGCTTTGTCGCATTGGTTTTGCCCTCAGGTTAAAAGTGGACTAAGCTGTGACGACACAACACATATCCCTTGTACTTTCAGCATGTTCACCTGTCCTATATTCAGATGCATGCATACGCACTCGCATGCAACTAGTAGAAGTGGGAGCAGATTATTGTCATTCCGTGCTCAAGATGGATTGTTTTATTCTGGATAATCTGGGTAAAAGGCTAACAGCTGGGCGCTATCGCAACAAAGCATTCGGTCCGCGGCGCGAGGCCGCGACAACACCTCAAGGCCGCATTTTGAAGCTTCCTTGAGAGGCGACACGATAAACCGATAAAGCCTTTTTTCTGTCTTTTCATAGCCGTAGTCCTTGGGAGATACTTAACAAGACCACGACAGACGTTTTGTAAGCCTGCGGCTAATATTCATCTCTCTCTCTTTTCTTCTCTCTGTTTTTCAGGTGGCCTTTAGCACCTGGAGCATCGCATATCTGAAGAGGCGAGAAGACCAGATACAGAGTGAATTTTTTTTCGCTCTCACCAAGAGCTGTTTTTCTCACTCTCCTTCACAATCTCTCATCCCATCTGTTGGAGCACTTGTGCCAAGGCTGTTTCATAAGCAGATATTCATCTCTTGTCCGAATTACTTTGAGTCACTTTTCCGTCAAAGATAACTGCTGGCAACCCTCGCTTTTTGGTGGTTTTCTATTTGAAAATCGGCACTTTTTGAAAGCCCTCAAAGAAGGGCACACAGCACAAAAGTGTTTGATTTTACCCCCTTTTTATTGCAGGAGAAGCAATGAATTTCTCTCCTCTCTCTTTTAACTACCAGCCAATATCCACGATTCACCCGTGTATACATAGTAGTCCCACTTAAATGAAAGCTCTCCCTGTTTTCGCCTCGGCTGACACCTTTAATAAAGCTGTTCCAGCCTCATCCTACTCTAGTATGAGTTATGACAACTCCAAATCAATGCCCAGCAGCAGCGCTCGGGGGCGAGTGGCGAGGGCCGGCGAGAAAGAAAATGACCATGAAGCAGAGTCAGAGGGGTTGAACTCTCTGAACGCCAGCGGCGGTCAGCCCGGCGCCGCTCAGGAGCAGGGAAGTGGAAACGGAGGCGGCTCCGTCGGCGGCGGCTCGTCCCCCAGCGTGGGGTCCGGGTCCGGGGGTTTGTCCCGAGGCCGGAGGGAGCCCAACTCCGACGACATGGACGGGCTCTCCAGCGGGAACGACTCCGGCGAGAGGGAGAGCGAGGGCGGCATGGAGAGACACAACGGGTCGCGCGGGCGCCAGTCCGTGCGCAGCTCCCACGGCTCGTCCAACGGCAAGGACTCCGGCATGATGCTGGAGACCACGGAGAGCAACAAGAGGTAAGAGAAACTTCAGGCTCTTCACGTACATACACCGTTAGTAGCTTCACCTGCCGAATGTAATGTAATTCTGAACCGGGCCGTAATCTCAACCGTCCCTCTTCTTCTTCTCCAGCTCCAACTCCCAGAGTCTCTCGCCCCACAGCAGCTCCCTGGCCTACAGCCTGCTGTCCACCAGCTCGGAGCACGACCCCCCCTCCACCTCCGGCTGCAGCAGCAACCAGTCGGCGAGGGTCCAGACCCAGAAGGACCTGATGAAGGCCATCAAGGAGCTGAAGCTCCGCCTGCCGATCGAGCGCAAGGCCAAGGGCCACACCAGCACGCTGAACGCGCTCAAATACGCGCTGCAGTGTGTCAAACAAGTCCGAGGTAAGGGGGGGATGGTTTTGTTTTGTGTTTACATTATTGCTCACTGCAATATGTAATTGTATCTGTACCTAACATAAACACACCCTGACTGATTTATGTTTAACATTTCCAGCCAACAAGGAGTACTACCACCAGTGGAGCGTAGAGGAGTGTCACGGCTGCAGCCTGGACTTGTCCGCCTTCACAATCGAGGAGCTCGACAACATCACCTCAGAATACACGCTGAAAAACACCGTACGTTTTATACAGTTATTCCCTCTTCATCATTTATTTGAATTGAACTGTACCATTTGAATCTACAAGTACACTCAATCTAAGACATCAACCTCTTCTCTCTATATTAGTGAATAAATTAAGTTTTTTTGTTTTTTCCTCTTCAGGACACTTTCTCCATGGGGGTGTCATTCTTGACGGGGAAGGTCGTGTACGTGTCGCCCCAGGGCTCGTCCCTGCTGCGCTGCAAGCCGGAGCGTCTCCAGGGGACGATGTTCTCCGAGCTCCTGGCCCCGCAGGACGTCAGCACTTTCTACAGCGGCACGGCACCCTGCCGCCTGCCCAACTGGGCCTCCTGCATCGGGACTGGTGAGCGGAGGCCGAGCGAAATAGGGGGAAGGGGGTTAGAAAAAAAAAAAAAAAAAGGGAGATGTGCTATTGTGATTTCTGACAGAAAATCTCACTCCGCGTCTTGACTCTTTGTCCCTCTCAGCGTCTCCTCCGGTCGACTGCACTCAGGAGAAGTCCATGTTCTGTCGGATCAGCGCCGACCAGGCGCAGGGCGGCGAGATGCGCTACCACCCCTTTCGCCTCACGCCCTACCAGCTCACCATCAGAGACTCGGACGACGCTGAGCCACAGCCCTGCTGCCTGCTCATCGCAGAGAGGGTCCACTCCGGATATGAAGGTAATTTCCCATTTTACTACCGTCTGTATTTATGCGAGCGAATGGACACGAAGCTTCCAGAGAAAGTCATTGATAAAGCCAGTGCTAATATAAAGCTCCTCACCATGGCTTTTTTATTGTGGCTGTGCAGCATTGATAATGTTACAGTATGTCAGAGTAACCCAGGAATATCATATTCCTCTGAATGTGGATTAAATCATAGAATGATTGGATGCCTTTCAGAATTGCTCCTTTATCATATGTGCAGTTTATCTGAACTTAGCCTGTCCCCAAAACATGCTTTTCATCTGTTGTTATCTGTGTCCTCTCAGCTCCTCGTATCCCTGCAGACAAGAGGATCTTCACCACCAGTCACACTCCCAGCTGCCTCTTCCAGGAAGTTGACGAGAGGTGAGTTATCTCAAATCTTTATGGCCATTATCTGCTTCCATAATAATCAAAAACATGTCCCAGTGACTCTATTTATGCATCACTTTCCCATCTGTTTGCTGCTCTAGTACAGTAACAAACATACTATTTCTGTCTAACAGTGTGTAAATATATATATAAATTGTGTTTTGCAGGGCAGTGCCATTGTTGGGCTACCTGCCTCAGGACTTGGTGGGAACCCCCACCCTCCTCTACATCCACCCCGAGGACCGTCCCTTAATGGTGGCGATACATGAGAAGAGTGAGTATATTTAGCACTGAGCTGCTGCTCACATGTCGTATACTGGGAAATGTTTTTTTGTCTGTGGTGATTTCTTTCTTGACTTCTTATATTCTGTGGTCTCTCTTTCAGTCTTTCAGTTTGCGGGGCAGCCGGTCGACTACACGCCCCTGAGGATGTGCGCCCGCAACGGGGAATATCTGACCATCGACACCAGCTGGTCTTCCTTTGTCAACCCCTGGAGCCGGAAGGTGGCGTTCATCGTAGGGCGCCACAAAGTCAGAACGTAAGATCACTAATCTGCTCGCTCTAAAAAAACAACAACATTAATTATTAAATGTTCGGAATTATAACAAAGGAAGAAAGTGGTGAGCGGTGCTCTAACGTTATTATTCCCCCCCCCGTCTCCAGGAGCCCTCTGAATGAAGACGTGTTCACGACCCCCCAGGGATACGAGAACCGGACAACCACGCCGGACGTCGTCCAGCTGAGCGAGCAGATCCACCGGGTCCTGGTGCAGCCGGTGCACAGCGGCAGCTCTCAGGGCTACAGCTCGCTCGGGTCCAGCGGCTCACGAGGCTCCCGGCGTTCGCACCAGCAGCACCACCACGGCGCCTCGGCCACCTCGTCCAGCGACAGCAACGGCCCCGCCATGGACAAGGCTGTTGCCGCGGTCGCTCTGCACAAACCTGTGAGTCTGAGCAACCAGTTGGTTTACTTCTGAACTACTGTTTAGTCTCAACATATTTGTAGAGAGATACACAGCCATGTCGTGCGACGTCTTCTTTAACGAGTTTGATGCTGTCATTTTTCCAGATGACTTTCCAGCAGATCTGTAAAGATGTCCACATGGTCAAGACTAATGGACAGCAGGTTTTCATCGAGTCCCGTAACCGGCCGCTGCCAAGAAAAAACACCAGCGCAGGTAAAAAAAATTTAAAAAAAGGACAGTTACATAGTATAGATGGTAGGTTAAACAACAATGGATGATTGTTGAACTTAAAAAGGGCCAGTAATTCACAGTGCCTGTTACAGAGGAGTAAAGAATAAAAAAGGGCCACTAATTCACAACGCCTGTTACATAGGATTAAAGACTAAAAGGGCCAGTAATTCACAATGCCTGTTACAGAGGAGTAAAGAATAAAAAGGGCCAGTAATTCATTTTCCTGTTACATAGGAGTAAAGAATAAAAAGGGCCAGTAATTCACAATGCCTTTTACATAGGAGTAAAGAATAAAAAAAAGGGCCAGTAATTCACAATGCCTGTTACAGAGGAGTAAAGAATAAATGAGAAATATGGGTCATGTTGTTGTTGGAGTTGTTTTCTCAATGTCAAAAAAAAAAAACTCGGCTGATCAGGATTTTCCTGTTCCTCTCTTTTCTCCATCCAGGCACAGTGAGCCTCAGAGCAATCAGCGCTGACCCAATCCGAGGTTGGATAGCAGATATGACAAAACCACCCAAAGCTCTGCTCCCCGCTCCGCTCGTACCGAAGGAGCCCCCCGCTTGCTACTCCTACCAGCAGATCAACTGTCTGGACAGCATCATAAGGTGTGTGCACAAATCCTAAAGCCTTTCTATCTCGTCATGTTTCTCTGTGGTTATTACCTCATTCGTCTAACAACGCCCTTCACTCTACGCAGGTACCTGGACAGCTGTAACATTCCTAGCACGGTTAAAAGGAAGTGTGGCTCCTCTTCCACGTCCGATGACGACAAACAGCAGGATGCCAGCAACAACAAAGGTACTTTTTGATAATTAACCAGAACTGGTTTTCGTTTGGTGTGTAGGTAATTAGCTGGGTGTTTCTTTGGAAGTTTGCCTTACTGATCCACTTATTTAAGTTCTCCATTTTTTGGTCAGTGTGTATTTACCAACAAAAATACTGAAATCTTATTCTTGTTGTTGAATATGGATTTTTTTATTTTTTTTATTTAGCAACCTTGATTTGTCTCTCGACAGCTTCTTATATTGCCAATAAAGCCGTGCTTGTTCATGTGTGCTCGTCTGGACGGTAAGACAATCACTGACAGAAACTTCTTGGACTTGTTTTCTTCAGCAGGTGGTTCAGTTAACATCGTAAGTGAACCACCTCCTCTGCCTCCCCTGACCATGGCCACAAAGGCAGAGAGTGTAGCCTCAGTCGTGTCGCAGTGTAGCTTCAGCAGCACCATCGTGCATGTGGGAGACAAGAAGCCTCCTGAGTCAGGTGGGAATCCTCAACACTCACACTCTCTGAACCATTTAGTTTCTTACTCAGCAGGTTGTTTCTTTGAAATGACATGGTATGAGTTTGAATTTTAAAGGGGACATATCATGCTCATTTTGAGGTTCATACTTTTATTTTGGGTTTCTACTAGAACATGTTTACATGCTTTAATGTTCAAAAAACACATTTCTTTCTCATACTGTCTTTCTGAATATACCTGTATTCATCCTCTGTCTGACACCGAATTTTTCAAAATAAAAGCCCCAGAAGTTTCATGCATTTACAACTCCTACCTACTGATTCATAGTCCATTTTAAACCTTAAAACATTCCACATCTTTCATACATCATTGGTAATATTCAAGTTTTAAATCCAACAATGCAGTGTAGTGGTGGCTTTTCAAAATAAAACATATTATTCCACATTTGTTATACATTATTGGTATTATTCAACTTTTCAATTACATTCATACGAATTAAACCCATTCCCACTTTTCCAACTATTCCTACTACTTCTCCTTCCTCTTACAGATTAAATATAATAATATTCCTCATCTTTCATACATTACTGGTGTTCTTCAACTTTTAAAGCCATCAGCGATCAATCCAAAAAGCCCAGTCAGCTCTGATTGGCTTGTGGGAAAAATATGGTGCACCTTTGCAAAGGTGGTTCTCAGGCTGTGGGCGGTATATTCTAATGATATTAATGATATGTCCCCTTTAAGATCCCTCTTTTCCTTTGGACCTTTCATTTTTTTTATCATGTTTTTTTTTTATTTTTGCCTTCCTTGCTTGCTTGTTTTACAAAGAAACTGACCAAAAAAGTGTTTTTATTACTTTCAAAAGTCTTAAGAATTATCTTGCAGAAACCTGTAGCCGCATGCTAAAACTACAGATCGGAGGTAACCTGATTTATGCCTTTTTGTTTCTCATCTTGGTTCATCGTGGAAATCCTCTTACAGTTTCCATTGTCTTTTTTTTTTTGTCTCATTAAAGTGTGCAACCAAATCCATGAGTGTATTGAATTGAGCATTTTATGTATTTAACTTTTCATTTGTCAGACGGAGAATCTGCCGTTTCTTCTTTTCAAAAGTCACACAGTCTCAGTTCAGTGCTATAACAGCTCTCCTTGCTTTACCCTCTATCACAGACATCATCATGGAGGAGGTTCCAACACCGACTCCTCAAACCAGCGGTCGAACGCCTCTTCCCGCTAGCACGGCAATGACCGTTCTTCCTCTCCCTGCGCTGCCTACTCCTCCTCCCCCTCAAGTCACTCCACCGGAGAGGGACAGCCGGAGGAGCGGGAGTGTGGGCCGCATGGGCCTCACAAAGGAGGTTCTGTCTGTCCACACCCAGCAGGAGGAGCAGGCGTTCCTCGACCGCTTTAAGGACCTCAGCAAGCTGCGTGTTTTCGATCAGGCGGCGTCTTCGGCTATGCGCTGTCAGAACCCGGCTGCCAACCCTCTGTCAAAAGGTAGGGGCGCACTAGACGAACACACACACACACACACACACACACACACACACACAGTCATGTATGTACGTTAAACACACGTGAATCGCAAACATTTTGCTTAATTCAGCGTCTCCTTTTTTTTTCTCCCAGGAGTGCGTTGCTCTCGGGATTACCCAGCCGCGGGAAGCAGCACCAGTCGCAGACGCGGTCGCGGCGGTAAGAGAGTCAAGCACCAGGAGTCGTCCGACCAGCACAGCTCCCTGGGCCTGAGCGGGAGCCGGTGCGACCCCAGAACCGGCATGGCTCCCATGCCCCTCAACATGCCCATCGGACCCCCGACAAACTCATCCTCCTGGCCGTCCGTGGTCTCCCAGGCCAGCATTCCCGCCGCACCTTTCGCTCCCGGCATGCTTCCGATCTACCCCGTCTACCCGCCGATCGCACAGCCCATACCCGATCCATCACGTTACCCCGTGGTGCCCCCCATGATGGCCCTCGTTCTGCCCAACTACATGTTCCCGCAGATGGGGGCGGCCATCCCCCAGATGGGAGCGCCAATCCCTCAAATGGGAGCGCCCATCCCTCAGCCAGGGCCCGCGCCCGGACACTTCTACAATCCCAACTTCGCGTACCCCGCCTCCCCAGCGGCCGTCATCCCCGCCGTCCTTTCCAACTCCTTGCCCATTCCGGCCACCTGCGCCCCGTCTCGCAGCAGCACCCCGCAGTCCTACAGCCACGCGCCCGCCGACCGCGACGGCGCAGGGTCCCCCCCCCTCTTCCAGTCCCGGTGCTCCTCGCCCCTCAACCTGCTGCAGCTGGAGGAGTCACCGAGCAACCGGTTGGACGTCGCCACGGCCCTGGCGGCGTCGCAGCAAGCCACGCCGTCTGCGCAGGGCGGCGCGGCCGGGGCACAGAGCTCGGCCAATCAGAGGAGCTCCGATGACGCCTCCAAGGAGAATGTGAACGTGAGTACGCAGACGATCAGGATGGGATGTTAAGCTTTGATATATATATATATATATGTCATTTAGAATGTATCTTAACGACATTTTTTCCCCCATTAGGGTGAAGCTAATGAGTGCAACAACGACGCCATGTCCACCTCCAGCGACCTGCTGGATATGCTGCTGCAGGAAGACGCCCGCTCCGGCACCGGCTCAGCCGCCTCCGGGTCAGGGTCCTCAGGCACGAGGTCCTCCGGTTCAGGCTCCGGCTCCAACGGCTGCAGCTCCTCCGGCACCAGCGGCATGAGTAAGTAGTCTAATTTTAACCATCCCCGACATTTTAAATAGCATCCCCAATTTGAAAGAGCTTGAGGGTCACCCTGACAGTGACTTACTGACAGAGTCACGCTGCCTCCTTTTAAACATAGAGTCACTCCAGGATAATACATGTCAAGAGGCAGTTTTTTTCCCTAGATAGGAAACGAAACATAATGCCGCAATTACTCTCATTTTCCTCTGTTGTTGTTGTTGTTGTACTCACAATTCTTTTCACTTCCTTGTTCGTTCAGGCAGCAGCCAAGGCAGCCACACCAGCAAGTACTTCGGCAGCATCGACTCATCAGACAACGATCACTCCCGCAAACAGGCAGCAGGGGGCAGCAGCAGCGGAGATGGTGGCGAGGAGCAGTTCATCAAGTGTGTCCTGCAGGACCCCATCTGGCTGCTGATGGCCAACACCGACGACAAGGTCATGATGACCTACCAGCTGCCCGTCAGGTACGAGATGTGACCACACAACACAACACAGCAGCCCATTTAGTTCAGGCACTGTGACTTAACAGACTCAAAGTCGGACCTTCAGTGACCCTTTTTTTCCCCCCTCCCGTACAACAGAGACATGGAGACCGTGCTGCGTGAAGACCGCGAGGCCTTGAGGAGCATGCAGAAACACCAGCCGCGCTTCTCCGAGATCCAGAAGAGGGAGCTGAGCCAGGTGCACCCCTGGATCCGCACGGGACGCCTGCCCCGCGCCATCAACATCTCCGTAAGTACACGATCCTGGAGCCGCGAACGGTTTCAGAGAATGAGTTGTCGTTTAGATAACATGACACGAGATGAAAGGAAATCACGTGTTTACGTCTGTTTTTTTTTTTGTTCCAGGGCTGCGCGGGCTGCAAGCCTTCCCCCTCAGTGACCCCCGCCGCTCCGTTCGACGTGGAAATCCACGAGATGGAGCTGTGCAGCGCGCTGAAATCTCAGGACGAGGACGCCAAAACAGAAGACACTAACCAAGACATGAGGGCAGAGGAGGAGCAGCAGCAGCGAGTGTCCTCAGAAGACGTGAAAGAAAAGTGTCTCATGACTCACTGAGCAGGCGGCCCAAAGATAGAGAACACTATCACGACCTTTCTACGCTGATGTGCAGAAAAATGTGCGCCGTCCAGGACTTCCTGTCTATCACGAAAACACCATCACACGAGGTGTTGGAAGTGGGATTGGACTGGGACTTTAAAAAAAAAAAACGGTGCACAGCCATCGAGACAACTTCCATATATCGTTCGACCGGTCGGGCAGTTGGTTACTCACGGAGTCCGACTCTGACGACAGCACACCAGGCACGTTTGAGGGACTGCATACCGAATCCCTCGGGGAAACCACAGGACACTCCCGCTTCAGAGGGAATTAGCACCTCACTTTCCTCGTTCTCGTAGTTCTCTGCGTATTTATTGACAGTTGTAAGATAATCACAGAGGACACAGAGGTGAATGTGTTTCGAGAAAAAAGGGCGCAAAAGATGGGCGCGCTTCACCGCGGCGTCCTCCGTCGCCGCGTCTTCGGGGTTCGAGCTTCACGAGGGAAAGAAGGGAAGATTCATCTGTGACTTTTCTTCTTGTTGAATGTTTCCCAGGTCGTCTGGGATCCTGCTCAAAAGACTGACTTTTGTTTTTATGTAAAAAAAGAAAGTTCTCCACGATTTAAAGAACCCTATAGACAATACGCACAGTGAGAACCGGGTTATTTTGTAAACAATGTGTATATTTTTATACTTTCATCCACTGCAAATAGAGCGAGGATGGAAACGTGGAAAAAAATGTGAAAATCCAGGATTGAAATCTATGAAAGAAAAACCCGTCTTTGAAACGGGAGACGGTGTTTTCTCGTGCTTTACTTGGAGGGATGTACAGTTGAAGGCGGAGCAGCGTGGCAATCGCCAGGAGACGACCCCGGGACTTCGAGGTCTCTCCTCGGCCGGGCATTAGTTTTGCGCACTGGTGTGACAAATGATCAATGAACTCTCTTGAGAAATGATTCTCTCACAGACAGTATTAACCCAAACTGCCAGCGGCCCTGAGGAGCTGTAAAACCTTCAGCGGGGAGGGAGAGCTCTCCCAGTGCTTGTTCACGGTGGTTAAGTGGATTTTGAAAGAGGTGGATGTAACTCTCTAAAAAGTTTAGAGAGTGTTTCTCTCTTTGTCCCTTTCTCTCTCTCTCTCTTCCTCTCTGTGGCACTGTCCTGGTCATGTGATATCCTTTTTTGCTTTTATGGCGTCCAGTGGTGTCTGCAACACTTTCTAAATATTTTTGTGAAATTCTTTGTACTAAAAAAGACAATAAAATGACTTCAAAATAATTTAAATGTGATTGGTTTTTTTTGTTCTTCTGCAGATAGTTTTATGATTACATCTCTTCGCAGTCTATTTTTGTCGGTGTGGTGTTTTCGCTGCAGTTGGCGTGGATACTCAGAAGTGACCGGAATGAACTGGAAGCGGAGAGCGAGCGGATCGGGGCAGCTTGCTTTTCCTACCGAACCACAGTCTCCCTTCTATTCAAGCTGTGGTTTCCACCCAGAGTGGTCACCGCAGCTTAAAAAAGACAAAAGGCATGCCCTCGTTCAGACAAACACAAAGTCGACTTCGACTCACTTTATCATTATAACAATGACGACTATCAATGTCATGTACGTGGGTCATTTTCGGAGAGAGCTGATGTTAATGAACTAGTTTATTTAAAGTCACATTTAGAGAATTAAAACAAACATTTTTTTTATTTTTTTTACAATAATGATGGGTCTTACCCTGCCAAAACAAAATACATTTTGCATATTTCAAGTCTTCCATATTTACTTTTATGTGTAAAGAGTTGGTTGAACCTACTGTAGTTTTCATTCTTTCCTGCATTTAAACTGAACTTTTTTTTTTTACCATCTACTTATTTTCCACCACTGTGAATTGTGTGGAAAGGAATTTTAATCCATATAATACCCTTCACATGCAGAGTAAACAAGAGGTCTACAGTTTGCAGTTCTGTGAGGCTGTAAACTTGCATTCTTCCTAATATCCAGCAGGGGGCGACTCCTCTGGTTGCAAGAAGTCTATGAGAAAATGACCCCCGATTCCTACCGTCTACATGTTGAAGTGTCCTTGAGCGAGACACTTAACCCCAAGTTGCTCCCGAACGCCTTACAGCAGCCCACTGCTCCTAAAATGTTTAGGGGTTAAATGCAGAGGTCAAACTTCATGTATGTGATGAATCTTAATAAAGTTTTGATTTATTACCTCAGTAAACATGGTCTCAATCGCTAGTTTCAAGTCTTCCTCAATACAGCATGATGTTCATGTAGTAAACTATGGTCCAATTTAGAGTCATAAAGCAGGGTATGCTTTAGGGCGTGGCTACCGTGTGATTGATAGGTCGCTACAGTGTTGTCCCGTCTGGGAGTTGTTTTCGTCTTACAATTTTAACCCTTTCACAGTGTGTTTTCAGTTCATGGAAGTTAATTGTAACTTTTTGGTCGCCTAACGTTCGGTCGTACTGGTCTGGTTGCAAAAAACCAAGGTGGCGACGGCCAAAATGCCGAACTCGAGGCTTCAAAACGGCAGCCCACAAACCAATGGGTGACGTCACGGTGACTACGTCCACTTCTTATAATATACAGTAGGCCTATGGTCTATGGTGCCAATCCGTCTGCTAGATGTAGAGATGTTTCACCGGATAAGTGAACACTTTGACTTTGCGCCATCCTCTGGGGACCATGAACGTCTGTGCACATTTTTTTTTACGACAAACCATCCAGTGGTTGTTGAGATATTTCTGTATGGACCAAAGTGGTAGACCAACCAACCAACCAACCAACCAACTTGCAGACTGACATAACAAACTCAGATGCCTTGCTGCTCGCTGGTGGTGCAGTGAATAGCTCATTATACACTCATATGCAACAGTGGTACTCTGTCCATCAGCACACACACTTGCAGAAACATACATTTCCCATATATTCCATTACGCTACCTGTTCAACAACAACACAGAGCTGGAACATAACAAGCACACTGTACTCTGGACTGTACATACATTGCTTTTGGCCATGAGTCGGTTTAATTAACGTATCAAACAGCCTTCTGTCCTCTCAACATGACATTCATTCACCTTTTTCCTTTCTTCTCCTCGCCCATCACTTCCTTCCCTCCTCTTCCCAATCTTCCCTCCCCCTCTCACATCTCTCCACGCCTCCGCTCCGATTCTCCCTCCTTCCTTCCTCCTCCTCTTCTTCTCCTCCTCTCCCGTCTTTTCCTAACATCGGAGGACAGCTAGGATGGAGGACAGGGTGTGGACTGTGTGCCTTCTCGTCATTCTGACGCTGGGATGGACCGAGGCTCAGGGTCAGAACAACTACACCAGGTAGGCCGAGAGATTTTTTAGATATCTAAAATGTCTTCTTCAGGTATGCGTGCGAGTGTGTGTGTCAACTCCATCAATGTCCCTCTTGTGGATCTGTTTTCCTGCCTGTGCACATGTGGCATGTCGCTTTCAAGCCCACATCTAGAGCGCCTCTAGATTAACTACTGCGTGTGTATTTTCCTCTTATGATTACAGAAAGCGTAGTATAAATTGAGGGTTGCAGTGTTAGGAAGATGTGGTTGGCGTCCCGTAAACACACTAAATGACAGCATGCTGTAATTGATGCAGTGATTCTACTGGGTACAGTAGCTGGTGTTTTTGTCAACGTTGGAAATACATTTTGACTTTTTTACTCAGTTTTGACTCGATAAAATGCTGAATTTAGTTTTTAGAGATGCTTGTCGAAGCTGGTGTGTGCACATATAGCTACGTCCGCACACACACAGGGTGTAAATTGAACATGAGAGACAAACAAATGCCTGTGGGCTGTTCAGCTCCAGAGGGTCAGAAGGGAGGGACGCCACCACCACCACTGGGTTTTTTTATTTTTTTTATTTTTTTGGCCAAATGTGGCCTTATAGTACCGCAGCAGTATGCCTGAAGAGCATGACAGAAAAGAAAAGACACTATAAATCAGTTGGTGATCCCAGAAACAGTCCCCACGATGTAAAAGATGATTCATTTTTGGCCTTTTTTCCTCCAAGAAACAAGCACAAAAAAAACAAAAATCCAGCCACAGAGTCAAGTTTGACAAGAGCAGCAAACGTCTAAATTAACAAGTCTGCTGCAAAATTTAAAGTTGAGGCTCGCCCTGCTTTGATCCCCAAACTCCATGTGTGAGCGGGCCTGTTGAAAAGTACCATGTCTGCTAAAAGTAAATACGTGTTACGTCTAATGACAACTTTCTTGTGGTGCAGTCGGTGTGGAGAAAGCTCACAGCTCCTATACTGTATATTGACAGTCTTCCTGGCTTGATTTGACCCAACTTTTTAAGAAAATAAAAAACAAGGAGAGTTCATCGGGAACCTCCCCGGACTCGGAGAACAGAGACAGACTGTGTGAAAAAGTGTGTGTATGTGCCTCAATACTCTCAGTTAAAGCTGCGTTTTTCTTCCAGTGCAGCACGTCAAGTTAAATGTGGTGGTTGTGTGATACTCTCTCTAGGCCCATCTTCCTCTGTGGAGGCCACCTGGTCATAGACTCGGGCATCGTGGCCAGCGAGGGGTTCCCCAGTCCCTACAAGCCCAACACTAAATGCACCTGGTACATCACTGTGAGTCATTTTTAAATCACTACACACCTTTAAACCAAACTCAGCGTTTCCCAAGAGTGACTGCTATCGTAGTCTGACCAGTTTGAGTCAGATTATGCATCAAAAAGAAAATCCAATTCATTCAAAGCGTGAGGGGAAAAGGCACTAATGCCCTGCACAACCGTAGTGAACCTGCACAGGTGATCATTATTGGCTGATTAGACCTCCTCTCAGGACTGTGTGGGGGCGTGAACAGACCGTGATTGATTGTTAGCTTTGTTGCACCTGGTGGGGCGGACAAATTACATCTTTATCCTCCTTATTAGTGTATGGAGTTTGTGGTCGCCTTCATCCAATTAGCCAAAATGGAATGGAATAATTACAGGATAAAGGTGAAATACAGTGAAACAGTAGCACAAGAAGAGAACAATAAAGTCAGCAAACTAACTCAATAATGTTAGTTACACAAGCAGCAACTAAGTTGAGGCCATTACACACCGGGGGCGTGACGAATAAACGACACGAAAAAATGCAAATATTATATGTCTAGGGATTTTATTGTGAAATGTAAGAACTGAAGGAGTGGATCTGGTCACGGCGGTACTACAACTTCCGTGTCCGTCACGTGATGCCATTGGGCCCCAAAATACTTTTTCCCGTAGACTTATATTGGGAAAGAGACGTCTGTAACTCAGCGGATTAATTCTTTTTTGAGGTAAATCAACTTCCCAGTACGAACACTTGAATAGCCCTCATTTAAATCATTAGGTCCTAAAAGTTGTAAAATGCACGAGTTATTTCCCTTCCTCCGTTCATGTGAATGAGACCCAGACCGAGGCTGGACCGAGGGCTGGGAGGTGGAGTTAAAGGAAATGCTACTGCGCCTGCTCTATGGACCCAATGGATGCGGAAGATCGCCGGATGATCCGGGTACTTTATCACTCGGCAGTCGAGCCATTTTGGCTTCATGCGCCACTGAGCAACTCTCATAGGAATGAACGGGAGCCCGCCTACAACGCTGTACCCTGTTCTCTTTTATTTTATCACAAATTACAGTGTAGCTTTAAAGTGGTCCTTTTTTCATTCATGCATCCAGTGAATTTATTTTTTATATAACCTTTATTTAACCAGGCAACTCAATTAAGAACAAATTCTCATTTACAATGGCAGCCTGGCCTGATAAAAGGCTTGTGAGACTTTTGTTGGCTGGATTCAGCTCCAGTTTGAATTCTCAGGGCTTCTTCCATTTGTTCTTAATGTTGAAAAGACAGAACTGTGGAAAAAGCTAATTGTTGTTCAGTTCTAGGTGACAGAAAACCCCCTTTTGCCCTTTAAGTTGTCATAGAATTGGAAGAATGAGTTTGACAAACAAACAGATTAGACTGGCAGTGACTGACCTTTTAATCTCAGCCTGAACTGGAACATACCATCTGCTCAGGTGAACATAGGGTGAGCTAGACTGACACAACGCTCTCAAAGAGTACCAAATAAAAAACAGAACATTAATTTAAGATTCCTTTTTTTAACTGCTGATAATCGCACTTTATTTTTGGGCAAACAGACACTCGTGAGTGCACCAACTTTAACAGAAAGTAGTTTACTGCAGAGCATTTTTACCCTCTGTCTCCCACAACTTGGTAGTGCCCTGTCGCTCACTGCTGGAGGACCTAATGACGCACACCTGTTTTCCCTTTCACTAATTAAGCCGATGAGCTGCACCAATTTCACAAGCAGGCAACAACAAAAACTAAACTCTTTTAGCCCTTTTCACATATTATAATTTAAACAAGCGTGTATTTGGTTACTTGTATAATCTGATTGATAAATTAACAGATTTAAAAAAAAAACATTGGATTTAAAATTCATTATTTAACACAAAAAAACCTGTTAATGTTGGGAAACAGGGTGTGGTGAAGCAGCAATTTTTTAAACTCATGACTCCATGTATTTTATGGCTGCACCATTACACCACATTAAATATTCTACATGTGTTGTGCATCACTTTATACATATTTCCCCCCAAAAAAGTCAGTCTGAAATATCTGGTATGTTAGGAAACTACGAAATATTCATTAGTATTTAAAGGTTCTGCTGCTTTGTGATCTTAGTAAGTCTGAAAAACATCTTTACAAAAGTCCAACAACACTTCATGTGCAATCTGCAAAGTTTATTGAGATGAAAACCTTTATCATTTTTTACATAATCTGTGGTCACATGCTCAAAAAAGCTTTTTCTAGCATTCTTTCCTCAAAGCGTCCTCTGTCGCCCCCTCCAGGTCCCAGAGGGCCACGTGGTCATGCTGTCTTTCCGCCTCTTCGACATGGAGGCCGACCCCACCTGTCGGTACGACTACCTGGACGTCTACAACGGTCACAGCCGCTTGGTGCAGAAGCTGGGTCGTTTCTGCGGGACGTTCCGGCCCGGCGCCCTCATCGCCACCACCAACACCATGATGTTAGAGATGGTGTCGGACGAGGCCACGGGAGGAAGAGGCTTTCTCGCCGCCTTCAGCGCGGGGAAGCCACACATGGAAGGTGTTCACATGTGATCCCACAACCATAGAAAGATACAGACCGGGATAAACTACTGAAGATGAAGCTGTTTTAGTGATTTTCTTGTGATAGATGGCAGCACCGTGGTCGTCTCACATCCTTCCCTTATTTGAGAAAGATTAAAGTCTGGTGTATTAGCTGTTCTTTTTTTTTTTTTATTCCCACAGAGCACCAGTTTTGTGGAGGACGTCTGACCAAATCGCAGGGCTCCGTCAAGACGCCCAACTGGCCGAACTCTAATTACCCAGCAGGCATCAGCTGCTCCTGGCACATCTCTGTAGAACCAAGCAATGTAAGCCAATCGTATTGCACTTTTATTGCCACAATATTATTAGATTTTACATTTTCCGTACACAAAAAGTGAGGATCTAGTTGTGTTGAATAAGGCTAGTTGATGCAGGAGAAGTGAAAATAGTGGTGAAGGGGCCCGTCACGAGGAAATGTTCAACCTCAGGTCCCTGATGTAGCGTACGTGTATGTGTGTGTGTGAGTGTGTGTGACAGCGGCCCTGTGACGAAGCTCAAATGAAAGACTTCATTGAGTGCCTGGAGGTGTGTTCATGTGTGCCAAGAGATTGAACGTAAGGAAAGAGGGAAGGAAGCGAGAGCGAGGGAGAGAGTAAATGCCCTTCTGTATTTCACAAGTCTGGCCCTTCTCCACCACCACCACCACCACCACCACTACCTACTGTACTGTATGTCGGCACTGTGCTGGATTCAGGAAAACTAGTCAGGAATAAACAGCTCACATTCCCCGTCATAAATTTCATAGTTTGCGCTGGCATGTTTTGTGTGTTCACTGCCACCTCTTCCTCAGGTGATCGAGGTGAAGTTTGTGAAGCTGGACTTGGAGCCGGACACGTACTGTCGCTACGACTATGTGGCATTGTTTAACGGGGGCGAGAGGGATAACACGCGGCGGATTGGCAAATTCTGCGGAGACAGGGCACCAGAGTGAGACTACTTATTATAAAGATATGGCTTGCAGCTGAGCTCTGCCAACGTTTCGCCTTTGCTAATCCTCCTCCTGTTCTTTCCTACATCTTTTTCCTCTCTATTTTCCTCATAGAATAATAGTGACAAATGGGAACGAGCTCCTTGTCCAGTTCGTCTCCGACCTCAGCGTGACCTCAGATGGCTTCATGGCCCACTACTCCAGTGTTCCCCGCGGGTCTCGGACGCCTACCGCCGGGGGAGACTTCATCTTTCGACCTCAGACGACCTCAACGACACAAAGGACAGTTGTGAAGCTAAGCAAACCCACTAAACCAACCCCCAAACGAACCCCCAAACCAACCCCCAAACCAACCCCCAAACCAACCCCAAAACCAACCTCAAAACCTATACCTGGGCCTAAACCCACCTCAAAACCAGCCAAAAAACCACTGGTGAAGATACCGCTGAAACCTCCACCGCGCAAACCTATCGTCAAGCCCACGGCTAAACCCAAACCAGTTAAACCCACACCTAAAGCACCAGTGAAAAAGCCCACAATTAAAGCACCCGTGAAAAAGCCCACACCTAAACCTAGAACTACACCTACACGCAAACCAAGGATTATTAAGCCAACGCTCAAACCAAGGATCAAAGTTAAACCCACACTTAAGCCTGCACTGAGAACCAAGCCCACCTTAAAACCCGTTGTCAAACCAGTAAAGCCAACCCCTAAGACCAGAGTTAAACCAACAGCCAAACCCAAGATTAAGCCTAAAGTGACGCCTACACTTGGAGTTACCAAGACAGTGACGAAGAAGCCTTCTGTGAGCAAGACACGTGAGTAGAAGTCATTGATTTCTACGTCAACACTTTGCTTTCATGTATGTATATGTGCACACCTGTATCGAGAAGTTAATGGGCTCATCGCGTGTTTGTATGTTGTGTGTTTTCTTCAGCTTTACCACTGAACCCACTGTGTACACAAGCCTGTAAGAGGACAGGAACTCTCCAATCCAGCTTCTGCCCTCAAGACTTCGGTGAGCTGCCCACTAGCAAAACTTCTCTGTCCCGACATAACTTAAATATTTAAATTTAATTATTTAGTTTAACCATTATTGGTGTACAATTTATAGAAGAAATGGCACGCAACCTCTCTTATTTTCTCTCTCTCTTTCAGTGATTACGGGTAAGGTTACATCTGTGACTACTGGTCCGGGGGGCTCAGCGACAGTTGAGGTGTTCCTAATCAAGGCCTACAAGGCAGGACGACTGAACATCACCAAATCAGGGCCCATCATGTCGGTCACACTGACCTCCACCTGCAAGAGATGCCCCGGGATAATCAAAGGTACAGTACAACTACCTGTATTTGCAGCCTTTGTCCGTGTCTGCATCCTTGACACACATGCAACATGTTATACCGACTGAAATGTGTCCGTAGCATCAACTGTGAAATACTGATTGGTTGCCATTCCTGCGTTCATACATGCAATATCCTACTAGTACTAAATGTTGATCACAAATTAATCAATTCTTGCAAATGAACTAAAAATATCATCTTTTTTATTATAAACTCAGATTTCTAATAGAATTCCAGTGAACTGTGTTATGGCACACAACAAATGTTCATGTTAGAAATGTCAAATTCAATGGAAAAAAAGAAAAAGTTGGTTACAAAATATAGTGCATCAAAGGTAAGAATATGTAAAGTAAATGGTGCTATATCAAATAGCAATATCAAATATCAAATTTCTTTCCTGCTCTTTTGGCAAATGGACTACAAAAGAGCATAAACTCTCATTGTATGCAGATGATGTGATTCTTTTAACCAATATATCTCTATAATTAAAGAATATAGTGACGTGTCCGATTACAAATTGAACATGGGATGCACTGTGACTTTGTTTGGTTCCTTTTGGAAGTAATTATTATCATAAATATTGACTATTAAATAAAGTGTATACAAAAGTCTAATTTCAGTATCACTCGCCTATTGAATTGGTACAGTACCGTACATTTTCAAGCAATATTTGTCCCTTAATTTAACCCACCCAGCTCCTCTGGTATGGGTGAGCATGACCTGGTATTTGACATATTCTGACACATTTTTTCTCTTGTTCAGGCCGGAACTACGTGTTGATGGGAAAAGTCGACGAACAGGGCAACGGCCTCCTCAAGCCGACCAGCTTCACTCTCCTCTATAAGCCCATCCACGCCAAAGCACTGGTCGGCCTCGCGCGCAAACCGTGCTGACATCACAGCCCGGCCCACCAATCAGATGGACAGCCCTGACTGTCTCTCTGAAAATATGTAACTTTACATAAAGCGTGAAAATATTATGAGTAATATCCAAACCTAATTTTTTACACAATGCAATACTGTCGTGAAAAGTTATTTTAAAAGAGTAAACATACATCATTAAGTATTATATTTTGTATTTTGTATGTAAATTATGATATTTCTGTGATAAAAAAAAAAATGCACATCAATAAACCATGTGATTCTGGTGCTGATATATGTACTGGGTGACTAATGAGGGAATGAGGAGCAGGTGGGTGTGGGGATCATGTGGCTGGAGTTGTGAGGACCACATTGAGGACTAAGGCTGAAATGCTCAGTGCTCCTGTGCTATTTGCACGTATTTACGTACATTTATACTTTGCCATATGGATAATTGCAATCAGACACAAAAAAGGGCAAATTGCACTCAACTGCAAAACTTTATGGCCGTGATTGCGCTGTAATATCATTAGCGCAATAGCTTTTATGAATTGGATGTTGAGATGGGGCAGATTCTTTGTGAATTTGCCCAAAGGATGTGCAAAAATTATTTAGTCTGAGGTTGCCAATGCGACCTCCTCT
Source organism: Sebastolobus alascanus (assembly GCA_916701645.2). Taxonomy (NCBI): domain Eukaryota; kingdom Metazoa; phylum Chordata; class Actinopteri; order Perciformes; family Sebastidae; genus Sebastolobus; species Sebastolobus alascanus. The sequence continues at coordinate 11,151,153 of CAKAOJ020000001.1, read as the reverse complement.
TACATGAGACGCCTCAGGCTAACCAAAGGTCGACCAACTACATTCAAACAATTTTTTCAGTATGATAATTAAGGCTAGGAATTGAATGCCAGTGCTTCTTGAGTACTTACTAAGGCGTGAACAGAGCTTCAGGTATCGGAAACTGCCAAGTAGGCTATTGAAAGTTGACATTTAGTGCTTGGTCTGATCTTACATCAGGAAACATTAGTAATTTTAGACTCAGATTTTCAGGCAAAGTTCTCTAAATGAAGAGAATTTTTTTTTGAGGCTGCCCAGTAGTTCTTTGAGCTAAATGCTAACACCAGCATGCTAATATTTTCTCAATATCAACACATGCTGATGTTTAGTAAGTATTATGTTGACCAGGTCAGCTTGCTAGACTGATGGGAATGTCATTAGTTTTGAAGGTATTTGGTAATTAAACCAAAGTTTTGGGCTAATTCAATTTTTGACCTGATGATGGCACTAGATGAAGAATCAGAGGATCCTGAAAGTCATTAGGATTCATCCTCTGGGGACCATGAATGTCTGTACTAAATGTAGTAGCAACCCATGCAATAGTTCAGTCTAGACCACTTGTTACTTTATAATGGAAAAAAATATATATTATATCCAAACATATTTCTTTTTGTAATAATTTTGATGCAAAAAAAGTATAGTGTTTTGTATGTAAAGTATAATATGTCTGGGATAAAAGATGGATCTCAAATAAACCATGTGATTGTGGTGCTGAGGTATTTTTTTAATATCATATAAATGACATTTGACTTGACAGGCAATCAGGTAGAGTGTCTTGTTGCAGTGAGGATCCACATCCTTTATCGTTTTATTGTAGTTGGGCTAGATTGAGTAGATCCACACATTATCTAAGAAGCCCTCGCATTTTGTTATATTGCAGCCTCATGCTGATATCATTTAAATAATTTTTTTCCCTCATCAGTCTACACTCAATACCCCATAATGACAAAGCAAAAAGAGGATTTTAGAATATTTTGCAGATTTATTTAAACTGAAATATAACATACGTATTCAGACCCTTTGCTAAGACACTTGAAATTTAGCTCAGGTGCGTCTCATCATGATTAGAGTCCACCTGTGGTAAATTCAGTTGATTGGACATGATTAGGCCCACCTGTCTATATAAAAGGTCTCACAGGCTGACAATTAAGTATTTTTTTCATGTTCTTTCTTTTAACCTTTGTATTTTTCTTTTGAAAAATAATGTGCCTTCCTCAGGCCTCTTTTTAAGGAGTCACCCACTAAGAAAAGGTTGGGAACCACTGTGTTAACACAAGCTTAAACGTGTGTGTCCCAGTGTTGTGAGGATTTCTTCATGTAGTGGCATTAGGAGGACACCTAGTGGCTTGTTAATATTATTGCAGTGCATGAAGAGGAAGCTTTGATTCTGTGGGTTCCTCCTAAATAACTTTACAACTCTTTTATTTTGTTTCCAAAAGTAAAAGGACAACAACAGCCTAAACCATAACAAATAAATAATATGCACATAATAACAGTAAACTGTAAATTGAAAAACAAAGTATTAAAAACAAGGGAGGAGAAAAAATGGTAGAAGTAATAATAATAATAATATAGAAAACAAAAAATATAAAAAATGATCAAATAAAGTAATAATAATAATAATAATAATAATAATAATAATAATAATTAGACATCCTGCCATATGCTTAAAATTGATTAGTAACTGAAGTAAAAAAGTGATCAATTAAACAGATATGTTATAACTTTCTGTTGGCTGTACTGCCCTGATGGCTGGAAAGGAAAGTAAAAGGCTTCCAGACATGAACTTGTTGATACGTGTTGCTGAATTGTAACATCTGTAGGTCACAGACACTGTATTGTTTGCCTGAGGTGAATGTGTGTTTGTGTCTCAACTTCCTGGTTCATTGTCCTCTAGATGCTTAACTTAGATTCCTTCTAAATTACTATGGTGAGAATGCGTAAGTCTGTCTTTGTCTTGGATGGGATCAATGCCAACTATTATATAACTGTTGAGGCGCTGTCATCCTCCATTTTGTCTTATTCTTTTCCACCTCAGCATGGACCGACGTCTTGTGGTAAAACAGCTGTTTTTAAACAGCACTCTGGTCTAAGATCTTTAGACAATTCCCATTTTACACATTTCTCTTTTCATGCATTCCTCACTGTACATTTCCATTAATGTTGTTCTTTCTGAGTCGAAACACTAAACACATTCCCTTGTCAGAGCACATTTTGTAAAAAGCATCCATAAGTAATTGATTGCCTGTTGCATTTGACTGCCATCCATCAGTAAACAAGCAGTAAAAGAACTGAACTTGCTTTGTTTTTTGGTGATAGATGGATATGCTTTTAACACATACATCAAGTACTGTACTGAAGTACGATTTTGAGGTACTTGTACTTTACTTGAGTGTCAATTTTATGCTATTTTATACTTATATTTCTCTACAATTTGCAGGCAAATATTGTACTTTTTACCCCACTACATTTATTTGATAGCAGATTAAAATAACTACAAAATATAAATCAACTAATAAACTATGACATAATGTTATAGGTTAAGCTACCCAGCAGTGTATAAAGTAATTGAAATTAGCCCCATCTTCAGATTGTGTTTTATTTAGGCATAGTAACATTACATAACATGCATAATACCCCTCGAGCTTCTACAGTACTCATAGTATTTTGTTGTCTGACAGATTTTCTGTGAACTTGTAACTTTACACAAAGAGCAAATATTTTATTACAAGTATTCAAACATTTTCACATAGTAAAATACTGTAAAGTACAAGAGTAAACATACAATATTATACTGTAATTTGTAAATATTTCTGTGATAAAAGATGCTTAACAATAAAAGATGCGAGGCTGGTGCTTGAGGTGATTTAAGGATTTCTTTCCAGTGTTTTACTTAAAAAATCTGATGACAAAATTTGCATCAAACACTCATGAAATCACAGATTAATATTGTAATTACAGCTGCCAACCACTCTATATGTGTGTTGGGTTGTTTTTCCTTTTAATCATTGCGACACAGAAGGCATGTGCAGCAGCTAAAGAAAAGTACGAAACCTATCAGGATGTAGAAGAGGTTGGTGGTCCAGAAAGCAAACAGGTAGAGGGTCTTGTTGCAGTAGGTATCAATGCTGGATATTGTGTTGTTGTAGTTGGGTTCATAGATGGAGTAAATCCACACATTACCTAAAAAGAAGCCAAAGAGAATAATTACTTTTCACAGAAGTGAACCCATTTTCTGTCCAGTGTTCACTCTCTCATTCTTTTAGCTCTGCTTTGGTCTCCACCAACTCAGCTTAAAACAACAACTATGCATTCAGAAAACAAATCAGCATTTCAGTCAGAGACACTTGTGTCAAGGAACTGGCCATTTATAGTAAATAGTTATTCAGTTTGGTTTTGCGGACAAGGCCATAAAAACTAAAACAATGAGCTAAACGAAGCTAAAAAAGCTGTAAGCAACACCTTTCACATCACACAGTGTCCTTTGACTGATCAAAGTATTGATTAGTGGATCTTTAACTGCCTGTGTTAGTGCAATGATCTGTGGGATCTTAAGGGACCCCTTTTCTATCATTGAGTAAACTGACGACCCCTCACTAAGTGACATATTTTATGGATATTTAACATTTTATTCAATGCAAAACAATAACAGCACAGAAAAACTGATAAACCGTACAATTAACCCAAATAGTGAACGCAATAACTGCAGGAAGTTTGTGCCAACGAGCAAACTTTTAATACAATTCTCTGTCTGTATTATGTTTTTTTTTGATAATTAACTTTTATGTTTTCACATTAATAACATACTTCTTTTTTTTTACAGGCCTGAGCTTGCTAAAATAGTAAACAGATGAGCATAACTGTAAGAAAATAAATAAAAACAAACAAATAAAATAAGGGACCCCTAGTGGGGATCGGGACCCCCAGGTTGGGAACCAGTGGGTCGTTCGACTACAGTTCCAGTCTTTCAGCTTACCGGCGATGAACCAGCAGATGACGAAGAGAGACACTACGGAGCTCCAGGCCTGGCTTTGTTTCCCGTTGCCGCAGCAGGGCAGGATGGAGAGCACATTCAGCAGCAGGGAGACGATTCCCATCACCAGCAGATAGATGGGGATGTAGGGCTGCCTCGGGCAGTCATGTTGGTACATTATTCCTGTAGGACACGAGGTGCATCACTTCACCTGCTTCATGTACTTCATTTCATTGACAGTGATTGCAATTGAAGAAACAGATCCACTTACCTACTACTAGCTGAGCAAGGGGCATAAGGCCCATAATCACCTGGGCACATACTGAGGGAAGACAGACAGGATGTTTTATATATGTGGTGAGGTTAATTTAAAATGAATACAAGTGTGCATGACCTTTGCACATCACTATCTCTCACCTATTATTCCTGCTGGAGGTTTAGGAGGGCTGCGGAAGCTTTGAAATCGGCCAGTCACTGACATTGTGTGTTATGATAAATCTAAGAGAAGAGAGACACATCAGTATGCGTCTGTATGCTCAAAACTGACAGGACAATTCACAATAACAGCTCTTCATTCAAACTATCGTAGTGAAATAGCTCCGCTAACATACGTACTGTAGCCTTCTTCCCTAAAAACAAATTCTATGTTGTTTTACTTCTTTTAGCTGCAAGAATAGTTCACATAAATCTAATATAATGACCAAGGAAAACTCAAAAAATAAACAGTAGGATTTTAAATTGTATTTTTTTTTTCAGCTGAATATCCATGAAACAACGCACCAAAACTAATATTATTTAAGTTTAAAGAAAAATCTGCACATGTAAAAAAAAATCACAACCTAATAAGCTGAGATAAGTCATGTTATACCTTTCTGTGTGTGAGAGTGTCTCCTCGGTGTATCTCCTCCCTGACGGCTAGGGATGTATTGACATCTGAAGAGTAGAGACAGTTCACTTGAGGTGTTAAAAAAGAGTTCATGTGACGTGTCTGTGTGTGGGTCTAAACTTCCTGGTCTTCTTCTTTTTTTTTTCTTGATGCTTGTTTTCAAGTTCCCTTTCTGTCTGGTAATCAGGAGGGAAGTCATAATGTATAACCCCAATTCCGCATTTATCTTTTAGTAGTTTTCATAGACTCTATATCATGTTTTTACTAATCGATCCCATTGTTTTTGGTCTTCCCACAACTTAAAGGGGACATATCACTTGTGTTTTGGGTTTCTACTAGAAGATGTTTACATGCTTTAATGTTAAAAAAAAAACACATTATTTTTCTCATACTGTCTGAATATTAGGACTGGGTACCAAGTACCAAGTAGTATCGAAACTTCTCCAGTCAAATGATACCTGCGATCAATCCTTTTTGTGCCCAGATCTAGAAAAAGTTGCCCGTTTTGCTGTTCAGCTTAAGTAAATCAGTGCACGAGAAGAGAAACAGAAGCGCACTTGCATGTACGACTCGGTTCCCTTCGTTCGTACCAAAGAGCCGTTCAAAAGATTCGGATCGTTTGCGAACGTCACATCGCTACTTTGCAAAGGTGGTTCTCAAGCCGTGGGCGGTATATTCTAATGACCTGCATGTGACACAGGAGGGGGAGCCGATTCTGAATGGCTTTTTTTAAATCACATGTTTTCTGATCTAAGCAGACCACAAAAAAACTGACTTGGTTGTTTTGGGGAAGGTACCTCACCAGAATCCAACTTCCCACTTTCTTTAAAGCTCTCCTTTATCCATTAAAGTACTATATATATATATATATATATATATAAATATAAAAGGGAAATTTGAGTTAAATAAACAAACTTAAACTTAAACATTTTTTTGTTGCTTGCAAGGAAATGCATCACACTAAAATGAGTTTAGTCAACAACACAGGGCTTTTCATCCCGTGCATCAAGTTTCACTTTCACAGTCATCTATAGAAACGTGGTGATTTTAAGCCCGACAAGGATGTTTTTTTCTTTATCCTAACTTGGTGGTTTTGTTGCCTGAACCTAAGCAAGTGTTTTTGTTTCAATCACAACTATAAGCGTGCGATTATTGCGACTGGAAAGTGACACAGAGGGATCTGACAAAGGTCTGTGTGAATCCAGATCCGTTTGCTCAAGACACAGAGCAGTTGGAGATAAGAATTATTAGTTTACTTGGGGCAGTTTTTCAAATCAGTGCGAAGTAAACAAAACCACACAAAAGTCAGACAGGTGAAAACATAGAGGGGCTAAGGTGTGTGTGCTCCAGAACAGACAATGTGGCGATGAAAGAGGGAAAAGAGGCGGATATATAACCTACTGGGGGACTAATGAGGGAACGAGAGGCAGGTGGGTGTTGGAGGTAAATCACAGCTGAGCATGAGGAAGGGACGGAGTGTTAAAAAAGTGAATTACAAGCGGGGAAGAAGAAACTTGGAATAGCAATATATATTTATTTCCTCTATGTTGGATCTGCTGCTATATATCTGATATATTATGAGGCCTGTTTGGGTGGATGTCCTCCTTTTGCACTCATCATCTACTGAGTGGAATCCCCTGCTCTGAGGTTTCCACGTTTTAACATCAGCAGCTTTCACTCTTATGTAGACGTTGCATTTCCTTCTTCGTGGTTCCTATATTTTCAAGCTAACAGAGAGACGACATCATGATTTCCCCCCTTTGATTATTTGCCGAGAACAGCTATACAATAGAGTTATTTTAGTTTCATGAAGAGACAACTTCCTCTTCTTTCTCTCTATCTTAGTAACCCGAGTGTTGGTCTACACGAAGTACGGTAAAGCACGTCTCGTGGTCGGCTTGAGCTTTTCTTAACAGAAAAACATCTCCCGTGTCTTAGAGTTCCCACACAACACATTTCCACGTTACTTTCTCTTTTAATTGATTTTTCACGTGACAAAAATACGACATATCTTTGATTGTATCTCGGTTAACATACTGTATGTACACTAAATAGCTAATAACTTCTAGCAGTGAAACTCATCAAAGTTTAGTGTTGTGATTAAATGTTACATCAAAAAGGGAAACATCAAAAATGTTGGTTCCCCTGGAAACATACCACTGCATTAGGTATCATAAAGTATCTTATATAGGCTTATGATGTATAAGAAATCATTGTCTATTAAAGTGCATGATGGGGAAGATGTGGAGTATGACACAAACGTGAGTATTTAAGTAAAAAAAAAAAAAAAGACACAACAAGGCCAAATTAACTCAAAAAGAACAGACATTTTATCATATTATCCCATACTCTGTATCAAGTTTAAGCCCAACTCCTGGTTCAACATGTATCTCATGTATGAGTGAGTGAAAATTCCTACAAACAAGAGGTAGAAAAGGCTCGGCATTGAGACAAAAAAACTTCCAGTGTTAAAATCTACAGCATCTTGGAGTAAAGAATGTATCAAAACGAAGGCTGCGCAACTAGAAGCGCCGCTACGATACATGATAGGTTTTTAGATAAGGCATACTACATGTCTTTTAATAGTCATTAATTATTAACAGCTCGTGGTGTGCAGCCTCATGAGACGCGTCCCCTTCACCTCATCGGTTCGTTTGTCTCTAGACGTCGTCGTCCGCGTCGGCTCGGCCACACAGGAAGAAGCAGACGAGGACACAGCAGCCGCCGACCATGAACAGACCCAGCAGGATGTAGACTAAGGTGGTGGTCCAGAAGGCAAACAGGTAGAGTGTCCTGTCGCAGTACAGGTTGTCCACAGTTGTTGAGTTCTTGTTGTAGTTGGGCTGGTAAATAGAGTAGATCCACACATTACCTGGACAAAAAAGAAACACAAGAGGATAAATACACTGTGTAACTATTTAATCCAATTCACAGACATTATTTACCCTATATATATATATATATATATATATGTATTCTAACTTAATAAAATATTGTGCAATTTAGTCTGTTGTTAAAAAAAAAAAAACTTTCCTGTCTATGTTTTAATGTGGCAAAACTGAAATTAATTTACGTTCATTTTTACTTTAGTTTTATTTGTTTTTTTTACCCAGGCAATATCGTTTCAGTTTAGTTTTTCTTAAAGGATATAGTTCTTATTTAGTTTAGTCAGTTTACTAAAATATTTTCGTTTTAGTTTCAGTTTTAGTTTACTATAATAACCCTGGTGTGCAGTTGTGTCAATTAAAAAAAAAGGGTGGGGATCTCTAGCAGACATAGATGGACATCTAGTGGCCAACACATGTTACTACAACTTCACGAGGCAAACTGCAGCCTGGAGAACATCCAAGTGGGAGGAGGGTATGTAAGACTGCTCTAACGCCTGCTGTAACAAAATAATAACAAACTGGAGGCAAAGAATTGTATTTCCTCAATTGAGTCTATTATTTTCTTACATCAGGAGGCCTTGTAGTGAGTAATCACACTTACACCCTCAGCCATTTATCAGAGAAAAAAAAGTAGGCTGTGTGAAAATCCCCGTCTATTGTTTAAAAGTTAGATTAGCTTCACCGGGGAGACTAACATAACATCACATGGCCGGATATCTGAGTGTTGCTGCTATGGTTACCTCAGTGTGTATTAGGTACATCTAGTATTAAGCATCCTAACGCACAATTTAAAACAGGCACCTGCCAACCAGAAACAATCGGAAACAAGTATTTCCCTTGGCCACGGTAAAACATCAAATAGGCTGGATGTCACTTGCACTCACCGGCAATAAACCAGCAGAAGAGGAAGAAAGATATCAGCGAGTTCCAGGCCGTGCAGAGTCGAGTGATCGGGTTGGAGGTGCCGTCTTCGGGCTTTTTGGCGCAGGGCAGGCAGGAGAGCACCGCCAGCATCAGGCCAAAGACTCCCACCACTATCAGGTAGATGGGGATGTAGTGCTGCCGCGGACAGTCATCCAGATGTACCGCGCCTGTTGGACACATGGGGGACGACAGGAGATGCTGAAAATAACACTGAATTTAAAATATTACAACATTTAAGTGAAACAAAAAACTCACTCACCGATTGCGATCTGAGCGATGGGCATGACGCAAAAAAACAACTTTGAACATCCTGCAAGAAGAAAGAATGAATTTAGATGAAAGCGGAGACACTCACAGCTTCTTTTCTGTTCATAATCTAAGCAAAATCAAACTATGACAGGAATGATTCCGTTGATCTCACCTAGCACCGGTGTCGGGGGTTGAGGAGGGTTGCGGATGTGTTGAATAAGGCCGGCGCTTGACATTATCAGTGATGAGGACTCTGACCTACAGAGGAAGATTGAGAACTGAGACGCAAGTGTAGACCGAAGTTGTCCACATTGTTAAAAATCTGCTGGCTGACATCTTTATCAGCCAAGAAGACGAGAAGAAAACAAAGAGCAAACAAAAGGTTTTGAGATGAATGTAAACATAAGATGACAAGATTTTGCTGCATATCGAACTTACACAGGGAGGACGGCGTTCAGATGATCTTTTTTATCTAAATTCAAGCTGCAACCAGTGAATATTTGGCATTCTTGCTTGATAAATGGCTAAATAATTGACTAATGGTTTAGTTTTTCTTTTTTTGTGGGTAATTTAGACACCGGGTTTTGACAAAGAAGAAGAATACATAATACTACAAAAAATTGTATTATTATTTTTAACTTTCCATCATGATTCCAACAATGTTATAGGAGTGCAACGCTAAATCTGTGGAGTATTCTTTTAATGAATTAATCTAAGTTGACTTCACCCAGTTGTAAACAGTAAAAGACTCCTTTTTGGATTGCACTTCATTTCCCATAATGCAACTGGAAAGCATCTGTCATTAGACCCCTGACGCCTCTTGAACACCACACCTAGGCTGCATTCCAAATCACATACTTTTTGCCCTTACAAACTACGTACTGTTGCACGCAGTGTGCATACAATTGCGACACACTACTTCCCCTCAGAGTCGCTGAGATGTTATACGTTTGCACAGGTAGAGCAGTGCTCCTCACGATGAGTAAACTGAAGCAGATGTGTAAAATCGGTGGAATTTCCCTTTAAGCATTGAGGGAAATTACTCACGGAAGTGTCATAGATTTGAATTTTTATTTGTGTTAAACACAAGTTGAACGCATAGTGAGTTTTTAAGGACCGGGAACAAAGCACAAACACCTCATACATGCATGTGGCTGCTCATTACAGTGATTTAATAAAGGGTCAGTCCCAGCATAAATTCAATTAAGTTTTTTAGTGTCCAGCACAGACTGAAAATTATGATTATATCGGATGTAGTGACATGAACAGGGGCGGAGCAGGATGGTGGTTTCTGGGGCTCCAGCCTCTTTTAGGTTTTTAAAAAAACCTTCTATGTTGTGTCATTTCCCCTCTGTCTCTCATATACTGACATTTATGTTAAATGCATTCAAACAGCCCCGATGGAGCTGACCATGGATGTATAAAGAGAACGGAGCTGACGGGGCAGCTAGCGACGGACTTGGAGAAGTTAGCGGAAGTATACACGTGTGACTACGCCCAGTTTTCAAAATAAAGTGTTAACAAAGGGAACAGTATATACAAATTACATATATGGAAATAAGATTGATTGGATTATATTCACCAGAAGTATGAAACATTACATGTCTCTTATAAATTAAAAAGAAAATACCACTAATTTGTGAGGGAAATGTCTTTATTCTTTGATTTTTGGGTTGCTGGAAAAAAAATAATAATGCCTGACATATTTGACTTCAGGACATCTCTGACTACATACACGCTGAAAATCAAACATTCCTACTATATCAATTTAGATGTTTTTCAAAGTAAAAGTCCCTAGAAGTGTATGATTAAACTTTTTTCCATGGTCTAGTGTTAAAAAGGTTAACGCAATAAATGGTAATATTGAATCGCAATTCTTGTAGAATTACAATACTTAAAAATCACAATACATATCGAATCGGCACCCAGGTATCGTGATAGTATCGAATCGGGAGATAGGTGTATCGTCCCAGCCCTAACAGCTGCCGGAAATGGGAAAAAAAAAAACCTACCCCCCAAGTTTGGGATGAGCCCTGACTGCTTACTTTACAACATCTTGCTCCGCCCCTGGACATGAATGGTGCACAGTGTGCATTCAAGACAAAATTTCTGTTCACACACATACAATACATGAGTGTGATGAAAGAATAGCCTTTCAACCAACAGCCAAGAGGTTTGACTGCATTCCCCAAGAAAGCCAATCGGACCAATAGCCTTGCAACACCAGCAACAGGAAACAACAGCCTGCGCACTAAATACCACATCAAAACAGACAACAGAAATGAGGGAAATGTAAGATAAGAATTAAACAAAAAAAGCTTAACGTTGTGTGATGTTTACGTTTTTTTTTTAACTGGTAAATACAAATCGACTCTGAGCACTTTCCATTTCAGTTCCAAAAGCAAGTTACAACACATGCATGAGACTTAACCGCATGTAAAACAAATGTTGTCAAACCAGAAAAAGTCAAGCCTCGCCTTGTTGCTGTATTTTAAGCTAAACGTTGTCCGCCCCACCCCGCTAACACAGACATAAATTCAACTTCTGGTGCCTGAACGCGGCTTTAAGCTGCACGTATAACCGCGGCAGGGTGCGGACGTAGTGATTTAATGCGTGAAAAAGGTAGTTGTTTGGCTCTCGGACACTCACCTGTAGAGGAGTCGGTTCACCTTCCCGCTGTGAGCTGCTGTGACACTGACAGACAGACACCTCGTGAGATGCCAAACCTCCACCTCTCGGGAGCGCGCATTGCCCAGAGGGGCGTTCACGCGGTCAGCTGATAGTAAAATTTACTGATGTGTAAATAAACTTGCAGTTTTAAAAAAACTATTAAACTGAGAGTACTTTAAAGTGTACTTTCATAAACTTAAAAAGTGGGCTGCAAGTATGTAACTATTAAACTAACAGTATACCTATATTCACTTGTAGTATAGTTCATAGTTGCAGTATAAAATACAACTTAGATGTAAACAAGTTGTGTACTCAAAGTTTACTGTTCTTACACTTATAGTACACTTAAAAGTATACTTTTATATACTAAAAAGCGGGCCAGTTTAGTCCCAAGAAGTATTGAGTTAGTACATCAACAAGTAGGCCCTATACTACTATTACATTGATATTAGTATACTTTGGGGAAACGCACTTGAACTTTACTTAAGTGTACTTCATAAAATAAACTTGAAGTATACTACTTTTTGGCTGGGGATACTGTAGTCTAATTGCACATAATAGGCCTAAAATGTACATTTTTTCGATGGTACTCAAATAAAAGTACTCGTAGGCAGCAGAATGGCAGATTACTACCGTACTAGTATGATACTGTTATTATTAAAATAGATAGATAGATAGATAGATAGATAGATAGATCATACAAAAAAAATCATACATGTCTGTTAGACCAAACTATGCTTATTTTTTCTGACTTTTATCTAAGCTTTACTTTCTTGTGAAATACTGCATATTTAAAAGCATCTAAAAGATATTTAAATGAAACAATCTGAGAGGGAGTTTTTTTGTTATTATTATTGTTTTATTTAACCGCTCAACCTCATGTCCACGCTAACGCCATGTGATGAGGTGTCACAAGGGAGCGGTCACAAGCTGTAAAGGTTGGGAAACACCAACAAATGAGGCCAAACATGGTGCTTTAACATCACTTTCAAAAGCAGCACTCAAATATAGCAGGTGCAGGATAAGCAAATACTGTCAAATGAGGAGAGATAAAGGCTGAAGGAGCCTTTTATCTAAACTTTGTGTAGTTTGCATTGGAACAGAGGTGTGGCCATGCAGTAGCAGCTATGCAGTGTTATTTTCCAGAGTGGTATCAGCTGCTCTAATGTTCTCAATGATCCATCTATGTTCAAACATTCACTATTAGCGTGCACTTCAATAGTGCACATTTTCTGACTACTGATTTGAGTCTTTGTCTAATCATGTGGAGATATGAGGCCAGCTGAAGTCAGCAAAACCTGCTGTGTTGCAACAAATCTCTCTGGGCTGAATGTTAGTGTTCCTTAAATAAGTCTTCAAAATGTGTAGTTTTCTGTAAGAATAATTTTAAAGGGTTCATATCATGCTCATTTTCAGGTTCGTACTTGTATTTTGGGTTTCTACCATAACATGTTTACATGCTTTAATGTTCAACAAAGCACATTATTTTTCTCATAGTGTCTGTCTGAATATACCTGTATTCACCCTCTGTCCGTTTTAGCGCCTGTCTCTTTAAGATGAGCCTGCATGTGACATAGGAAGGGGAGCCAAATCTGAATGGCTTGTTGAATCACATGTTTTCTGATCTAGGCAGCCCACAAAAAAACTGACTGGGTTGTCTTATTTCACAGTTCGTGGGTCGGTAGGCACTCCAGATACCCAAATGTATGTGCACGAGAACTGAAAAAGTGAGTTTTTCATGACATGTCCCCTTTAAACCCTGTAAATAATGAAATAAACTGACTTTAATAAATGTAATCATTATTTAATTATAAGAAAATGTTTATAAAACACAAATGCAAATGCGATTTTGTACATTTACATTCAAGCACTAACAACATAAATACTTAATAAATAATAAAAATCATGACAATCTGAATGACAGCAACAGCAAGAAAACACATATGACAACAACAGTACTAATATTAAATATAATAACACAAAAAAAACATATTTTGGCAGCAGTTCAATTTTGTTTTGATACTGCTGAAGTCATGAATGATGCCCACCTTCAGGTGAAGTACACAGTACACCTATAAATGCTACATTTTTCAATGCACTACAGCACCTTAACTCAGTCTTTATCCATGAAGCTTATTTTTTTTAGTACATCAAAACTTCTGTTTGTCCATCAACTTTAAACCTGGGAGGATGGCGGTTGCCATGCATATTGTTACCGGGGCAACCAGACGATGCTGTCACAAGTCTGTGAGGCAGACGCTGGAGGACGTCTCAACGTAGACGCACTCTCGGCGTCCCGAACGGGATCGGCTGCCTCGCAGGTCGATCACGTGGCTCCGGCTCCTCTCAGACTCCGCCGTCTGGAGTCGAGCCTCGCCGAGCACCGAGTCCCACAGCCGACCTCGGCTCCATAACTGCGGCACACAACAAGACGGGATTGACTGTGTGTGTGTGTGCATATTGTCTGTGTGTGTGTGTGAGAGGGAATCTGAATTTGTCAAACCTCAATAGAGATGTGTGTGCCGGGGTATCTCCTGTAGAAGATGGCTCTGAGGTTGAACTCAGGGTTTTCCTCCGCCTTGTAAACCCGCGTCCTTATGGTGTCATTCTCACACCGCACTACGGCGTAAACATCTGGAGCTGTGGATTAAATGTACGTTGGTAAGAAAGCTACAAGTGTGCATCCCCAGGAGTGTTTTTCTTGCTTTGTGTGTAAAGCTGGAGGAGATGTGGTGTTGTGCTACGCCACCTGTCTCTTTGGGAGAGCTGAGTCCTGACGCCCTGCGGAGGTAGACTGTGGTCACCACGGTGGGTTGAGGTAGAAAACACTGGAAGATCGAGGGAGACGGCAAATCCTTCCTCAATTCCCTACAAGGAAGAGATGAAACAAGATTAAATCAACAGAGGATTGGCATGACGGCTTAAAGAGGACCTATTATGCTCATTTTCAGGTTCATTCTTGTATTTTGGGTTTCTACTAGAACATGTTTACATGATTTAATGTTTATAAAAACACTTTATTTTTCTCATACCGGCTGTGCTCCAGCACCTCTTTTCACCCTCTGACTGAAACGCTATGTTTGAGCACCTGACCTGAGTCTGATGTGGGAATGGGAGAAGAAGCGTAGGAGGAAGCGTCCTGTGGCGCCGGGCAGGAAGGTGGTGGGCAGCACGACGTAGCGTCCCGGAGCCAGAGTCCCCCTCAGTGTCACACTGCGGGAGTCCATGTAGATGGAGCTGGCCGCCTGCTCCACCACACACTGCACCCGGCTGCAGCGGTTCACCTCCACCTGGACCACGACAATTTTTTTTTTTTTTTGTGAGAACTGAAAAGGTGTGTGTTCACATTTTGGACCGTGAACCGCTCACCTTGAGCACCTCAAAGCCGATAGGCAGGTTCTCTCCTCCTCCATCTTTCCTCCGTACCCTCCTGTCCTCCTGCTGCAGGCAGATCAGCACCTCCTCCTCTTTGCCTCTCACCTCAAACACGAACTAAAGTCAGAAAGACAAATGTTAAAAAAAAAATCATGCGCTCATCAAAATACTTCAGTTTTACCTGTGGATTGTGCAGGAAAGTGTCTCTGTGGTTGATGCATCCTCCACATCGACTCCTCTTATCCATCTGTGCCTCCCACCCTCCCACCTCTCCACCATCGTCTTCCTCTGTCGCTTTCTTCACGGCCTTATCTCGCTCACACCTTCCTCCTCTCCCTCCCTTCCGCTGCTGACCGAGTCTGGCCTCCTTCCGGTTACCTCGCTGCTGCTGCTGCTGCTTGGTCCCTCCAGGTTTGGCGTTCCCAAAGCTCAGCGCGTGGTGGTTGCTGTTGTGGAGGACGGTGGACAGAGGCGTTCCCGGGGTAGTGGGAGCCGGAGCCCACTCCCCGTAGCGGCGCACCTCCCTCCAGTGGGAGCTGGGCCACAGCAGGGCCCTCTCCACCAGCCGGCACACCACCACGTCTGTGAAGTAGTGGCAGAAATCCTCGAAATCCATCCTGAGGAACAGGAGAATAACTGGAATCAACGGGATATCATCACGCTACATGCCCACTTTTTAATAAAGAATGTGAATCTACCAGAACTCCCCGACGTCTCGAACAACGAGGCCCGTCTTCTCCCTCTCTGCTCGACTCATCTGTTGCCACTGCTGCGACCTACAGGGGGCGTTCAAGGACAATAATATCAAAGGCAGCAGAAGAAAAAAAATAATCCAGAGTCCAACACTGGAAACGACATGTGAAAAGTACAAGTAGCGTTTCAACTTCTGGAAACCTTTATAGGTCCATTTTGGCCATTTTCAGAGTTTCTCAGACTTCCATAACGCAAACGGCAGATGTCCGCTTGTAAAAGCAATTCCAACGCTATTGTAAAATGTCAGAAATTGTAATTATAAAATGTTGTAAAATGCAACGGACGCTGTTAAACTCTCCCACAGCTCCAGCAAAAGGTATGATGTACTCAGCAGTCGTGGGCAGATGAAGCCCTCACCCCTGACTCCAGGCGCCCGTCCAGTCTGTGGTCCCCCACGGGTTCCTCATGCGCACCATGAAGAGTCGGGACATCCAGCCCGTCTTCGGCTGCTTCTCCCCCAGCCTCGCCTTCCTCACTGCTGTGATCCCGTAGGCGTGTCCTCGCACCAGGCCACAGTCCAACACCGACTCCACCGTCTCCCCCTCTGCTGGCTGAGACATAATAAACTTATCTTAGTCACCACATTTCGAACATCTCTTTTGTTTGGAGATACTCAGAGGTCCTACCCGTATGGAGCAGGTGATGAGGGCTTTACGTTCATGAGCCTGTGCTAACGTCTGGAAGAACGCCCTCCTCTGGTCGCTGTGCAGGCTGAGGGCCTCGCGATCCAGGCCAAGGGGCTCCGACACCCCGCCGGTGAAGTCGATCAGCGCCTCCGTGGTGTTTCCTCCCTCCAGGGCCTCGTAGCAGCCGTTTAGCCTGGAGAGTAACCAGATAGATTGAATGAATGATTAATGGCTGCGCCCCTCTTCTCCCTTTCCCACTCTACAGGTGTTTGTTTGTAGTGGAACCAGAACATTTCTAAATATCTATTTTGAAAGTGCTTGCAGTTTCTCAGATGTTAGGGGGTGGATACCAGGTGTTTAGGGTGTTGCTATGGTGGGTGTTTGTGTGCTTCCGTGTGGTTGCTATGGCTTTTTAGGCTGGTAGGACTTTAGTAGGTCGTTGCTAGGGTGTTTAGGATGATGATGATTATGATGGTGACCGCCGGTGCTTAAGGAATACTGTATCTTTTCTTTCACCAGACAAGAAATTTGATATTGGACTAACGCTAAATCTCAGACAATGGACACTGTTTTTTTACATCCAATGCCAACATTTTTTAAATTCTTGCTTTTTAAAATATATCTGCAAGGAGGGGAGGAGTCTACAAGGTCCTGGAGCCCTTACTTGGCGTAGGCCTTCTCCAACAGGGCGCTCCAGAACTCTCGCGGTGTGGCCGAGCGGCAGAAGAGCAGCACTCCGTCCCCGCTGACCGGCAGGCGGTCGTCCACGACGACGTCCATCCAGCGGCCGAGTCGCCAGAACCGGAAATGGAAGATGCCGGCATACAAGTTGGAATTCTTTGGATTCCACTCCTGGTCCACGTGGTCTGGGATCACCTGGGAGGAGGAGGAGGAGGAGGAGGAGGAGGAGGGGGGAGATGAGATGAAGCCGTGAAGGAAGGAAGGAAAAGAAGGAAGCAATACAGAAGGGACGACAAATACGCAACCTTCTTCCACAGAGATGGCTCAGATGCTAAGCAGGATATGGCGGCCACCATCCAGCAGTTACCCAGACTGCCTTGGTGCAAGTCCCGAGTGCTGATACCATCAACAAACAGACGGGGGTCCTTACATATCTCCTGGAGTGTGATCAGAAGAAAGAGACATCAAGTTTAAAAAAAAAAAAAAAAAAAGACACATTAAACCTGGATTAATTGATTTTTTGCCCACATGGGGGCGGCAGTTGCTTATTTACACATCGAACAGACACGGAGCAACTTTAGCATTCATTTGAAGTCATGTCTCTGATCATATGACAAATATAGGTTAAATATTCACTCTCCTTTTAGCTCTATTTTGTTCTCCACTCACTTCTGAAGGGAATATCTGGCTGCTAAATGCTACAGTACGATAGCTAGCTATAGTCGCTAATTTTTACAGTGGGTGCTTGAAACAATGCTGATGAGAGCCGTGAGAGTGAACTAAAATGAGGTAAAGTTGCAGGTCAGAAAACCGAAACAATGAGCTGAAAGTCGCTAAAATGCTTCGTAGATCTGTAGAGAAGGGAGCTGTAGGGAACTCCAGAGTCCGACATATCCTAATACAACGGTTCGTATGATATGGTACGAAAAGTTATTCCTCATTTTCCGTGCGTTTTCCTACGAATTTCCAGCAACTCCAGCAATTTCCGCTCATTACATTACATGCATACAGTTTTTTCAAAATAAACTTCTGTCGTCACAGGAAACGTGACTCACAGGGGATACTAACACCGGTCTCCTGGGCAAAAGTGGTGGAGCTACGAACGGTGTGTGAGAACAGCCTGCAGAGTCAGGTGAAAGTTCTCGGTGGGTTTCTCACTACGATTTGATCCATTGTTAATATAAAAAATATTGATTGTACAGCAGCTTTAAACAAACTCTGGTTGATGAGTGCAGCAGTTGGTAATATCACAGTGTTTTGTGAGTGTCAGAGCACTGCTGTGCTGTGTAGACAGATCCTGTCTGTGTTGATTTGTTGATACCAGTTTGGACACGGTGACAGTAGAGGTGCTGCTGGACACAGACACACACACACTCAGTGGTCTTCATAACCTCTTTAAATGTAACTCCAGACGAGATGTGAACCTTCCTTGTGATGATATCAGCTTCATAACAAGTACGACGCCACCAGGATCGCGACGGTTAAGGGGAAGTTACAGAGGGAGTCGGTGCACTTTCTGAGCGTGTGTGTGTGTGTGTCAGCAGAGAGAGGCGACAGATGTCACCCTATCATCCGACTCCCTGTTGATACACGCTTAAAATACCTGAGTGGAGCATTAGGAACACAATACCATTAACCCCTTCTCGCCTGCCCTGAATCAACAAAGTAATGGCCAGTAGGGTTTCACATTAAGAGCACTGAAGGTTTGGACCAAATGAACTTGATGAACTACACCCACGTTTCTGAATTTGGAGCTAAATTCAGGGCATCTGCAGGTCTTGAAAAGTCTTAAAAAGCATTGCATTCCTCAAAAAAGGACTTAGAAATCATTAAAAACCTAATTTATAAAGGTATTTTTGCAATTTTTTTCCTAGCTGCAAAGACAGTAAGATTAGATATGACTTTTTTAATTGGTTGATCCATCCGCCGATTTTCTGCGATTTATTTGGGTCCAGTTCACATGAATTATTGTTATAAACAGACAGACAGGAAATACAAAAAAATGTGATTTGAATATCAGTAAGTTCATGTACTTAATTGATAATTGTAGGTTTTTGTTGTTCCATCATTCTTTAGGCTATAAAGGGCTATAAAACTTAATCTCACATGGCATTAAAATGGTCTTAAAAAGTCTGGTGAACAATACAGAAACTAAGATTTAGTTTTGTTCCAGCTTTTTGAGGAGAACACTGAGGGGTTTTGACATGACATCATTAATTGTACGTACATTTGTGTTATCCATCTATCAAAATTGAAAAAAAATAGACCAGGAGATTGGAAACAAAAGGCATTTGGGGGAAAAAAAAGGCTTATTTTGACCCTTTTTGTAGTCTCTATTATGCATTTTTACTAAAATACTACTAAAAAAATTTTTTAAAAACATTTTCTTTATACATGCATAATCCATTTCCATATAGTTTTTGCCCACTGACACTGGACAATAAATAATTTAACCTCCCATTTCACCGCCACCATTAAAGGCCTCTTGGCTCGCTGTGTAGCCACAATAAACACCTACACTTCTACACAGCTACAGCCATCTAAAAACATCTGGGCTATTTAAATTGACTGCTGCTTTTTCTAAATAGAGCGGTCCATCGCTCAAGGTCTCTCTGCCCGACGCGTCTCCTATAATAGAAAGAGCTTTAATTAACTCTAATCTGATAGAATGTAACATGCTGATCCGGCCACTCCATTTAGATGTGGGAGGAGAGGAGATATATTTGTAAAATAACTCTTTGTTGTTGCTGTTCAAACTGGTTTCGAACTAGGACGTCGCGCTCACCCTCGGCCTCTTCCAGGTCAGTCCCGGCGGGGGTTCCCTCTTGTAGAAGAGGGACTGGGCGGTGGCGGGGAACAGGGGGTCCTTGAAGAGCGCACCTCGACGCAAGCAGTCCCGCCTCAGCTTGTGGAAGCTTTGACCCTGGAAACTGTTCACTCGTTGGGGCATTGTGGCCGGAGAGGAGAGGCTTCGGGGAAGGGTGGAAAGGAGAAGAGAAACGGGACGGATGAATATGGAAATGACCATGAAGCAGTGTAGGGTTACACTGTCTGCATATTTATAAATCATCTTATATCAATTTCAAATTAAAACAGCAGTGTCCCAAAGTCAAAGACAGTAGATTGACAGGGGACAAAATAGAAACAAAGCTGGTAGATACTCAAACATCTGTCATTGTCATAATTTTGCTTGCTTTACCGAAAATTGTCGACTTGTAAACACCCCCAGAAATCATGAAAGGTCATTTTGTTTTGACCAAATCAGACAAAGGTCACGCAACCACTACTGTCACAGACTGCTACATTTGTCAGACACAAAGGCAACTGTTGTACTGTGACAAAACATCCTTTGTTTAAAGAGGACCTATTGTGCTTTTGTGCTTTTTTCCCTTTGCTTTAGTGTGTTATATAGTTTTTTGTGCGTGTACAAGGTCTGCAAAGTTACAAAGCCCAAGAAACAGAAACTTTGCTCCTGAACTGCCTGAAACGCCTCGCTTGAAGTCCCGCCTTTTCTTCCTTAACGTGTTGATGTCACCAAGTAACACATTTGCATAATACTTGCCTAGCAGCTAGTTTGACACGCCTTCAAACAAAGCTAGTTAGAGCGGAGCTGGAGCGGAGTCTGTAGAGTTTGGTTTCGGTCGACCAATCGCAAGAGAGTGGGCCAGCTGACCAATCAGAGCAGACTGGGCATTTCGGAAGGGGGTGGGGGGGCAGGAGCTCAAACAGAGCGTTTCAGACAGAGGATCAAAAGAGGTGCTGCAGCACAGCCGGTATGAGAAAATTAAAAAAGTTTTTTGAACTTTAAAGCATGTAAACAAGTTCTAGTAGAAACCCAAAACACAAGTATGCACCTGAAAATGAGCGTAATAGGTCCTCTTTAATGCATAACTTATGATACTTCATACCTAATTCAAGTGCTCATGGTCCAAATTTAAACACTGAACATCATTGTTTACATAGTTTATCACAAGACACACTAAGTGTGCTAATATTATGCTATTGTGTAATATGTTTTAAGGCTGACTAATGATATTCGGTACCATAATGGTAAATACATCGGCTACATTGACTCATATTAAACACAGAAGAAACATATCTACTATAGTT